>JAJLYB010000130.1:0-32706 GCA_030674245.1 Jamesozyma piceae
ACTAGTCTAATCCTAATAGCACGCGGCTACTTAGTCTCATATGTAAGATATAGTCTAACTACTATATAATAGGTTTATGTACATATAAAACATACTATGGGTAATTCCTTATAGGAATTATCCTGTTCACGAAGTTCATAGAAAATTTTCTTAGAACGTTTCGTTACCCTACTCATGAAGTTGGTTATACTTCAACATTTTGTCGTACGTCATCACATACGGTAATTTGCCATGACAACCTTGTATCTTGTCATTATATACGGGAAAATACCGTAACAACATCATGTCAAATATATTTTTAGGTCTTCTTATTAATTGAAATATTGGTTAAATTCTCTTAATAATTTCAGGTCAAAATATCATCAATTATGTCTATATTTTTATGCTATTTTTCTTTGGTCAAAACTGGGTTACATTACAACAAAACTTTATTATAGCCGTTTTGGCCAAGTGGTAAGGCATCGCACTCGTAATGCGGGGACCGTGGGTTCAATTCCCACAAACGGCACACACGTGATTTTTTTTTGATTATATAAATTTTTATAATAGTTTTAAGACTTTAAAGTATCAAACAAAATAAAAGAGAAAATTTGAACAATTCGTATTTAGTTTTTGAAAAATTAGTTTTCTTTTAATACACAACAAAGCATGTAATATAAGTTACTTTATGAAAAAGAAATTTCAATGTTTTTCAAATTATTTGAATCTCCCAATAGAGAATTTGAGACTCAATTATTAATGACCCACATACTTTATTGTGTAATATTACTTAGGAACTCTCACTAATCTTTATTCTAATATTTGAGGTTCTTTTTTTTCATAGCTGCGTTTCTCTCCCGAAGTCTTTTTTTCGTTTCTGCCTTTCACATACCATGTAATTACCCAAATAGGATATTTACATTGATAATAAAATTTAAATTGTTTCAGAATTGAAGAGATAGTTATTAAAAAATTGAAGGGAATGTATTAATAAAATATAGATATATAAATATCGTAATGTGACTCAAGTCAAGCATGAGGATGAACTATGATTGCTTTCGTGATGGCTTTATTCTATATGGGTAGTATTATATTATTCACAAAATCAAAATAGAGTCATCAAAATAAACTAACATGATAAAATATTTTGAGAACTTCAAAATTAAAAGTAAAGTGCACATATATATGTACGTTAACTACAAGAAGGATGCCCTTTTGTTATTATTAATTACCTTGTCAACAGTTGCAAATGGGTTAGTTCCTGCTATAACTTCAATACTTACAGGTAGAGTTATCGATTTATTAGCAGATACTGACAAGTTCACAACACAACACCATCTTTATTCAGAACTAACAAAAAGGGCTATGTCGATAATGGCCCTAGGAGCAGCTTGTTTACCGCTAATGTGGTTATCGATATCTTCATGGATGGTATTAGGTGAAAAGCAAGGTCTCGCATTGAGAGAAACTATATTAAATTCATATTTAAATAAGCCAATAAAATGGTATGATGGAAATAAAAAACTATTGGGAGATTTTACCCAGGTCAACAGATGTGTGGAAGAATATAGATCAAGTTCAGCAGAAGCATCCGCTATTGTATTCCAAAACTTCGTTGCCATAGTTGCGCTAATCGGAACGTCCTTTTATTACTCGTGGTCCCTCACACTAATTATCCTTTGTAGTTCCCCAATAATTATAGTATTGGCTACAGTATTTTCACGAAAGATTCATAAATACACAGAATTAGAAAATAAAGAAACTACCAATGCGAGTCAATTAATAACGTGGTCAATGAATGAATCACAAATGGTTAAGTTATATTGTTCACAAGAAATAGAAATTAGAAAGTTCAAGGAATCAGTTCTTTTATGTAACAAATATTTCATTCGTTCATGTTTTTATGTTTCTGCAAATATATCACTATTGAGATTCATAACCCTGTGTATGTTTGTTCAGGGATTCTGGTTTGGGTCAACAATGATTAGAAAGGGAAAACTGAATATAACTGATGTAATAACTTGTTTTCATTCTTGTTTAATGTTAGGTTCTACATTGAGTAACACCCTTCAGCAAATTGTCCTTTTACAGAAAGGGGATATAGCTATAGAAAAAATTCAAAAATATATTCAAATGACACCTCAAAATCAAAACCAAATAAATACTTCTAACCTCTCATTTCCATTGAAAAAGCCAATAATATTTTCACCAGAAGAAAGTTTAATTCGGTTTAGCAAGGTAACTTTCCATTATCCAAGTAGACCAACAGCACCTGTATTAAAAAATGTATCAATAGATTTCCGGGCTGGGAAAACAACATTCATTGTTGGAAAATCTGGATCTGGTAAATCAACATTATCAAACATCCTACTTAAATTTTACGATTATAATGAAGGATCGGTATCAATAAATGGACAGGAACTAAAAACAATCGAACAGAAATCAATCATTGAAAATATCACAGTCGTTGAACAGCGTTGTGAGTTATTTAACACTAGTTTAAGAGATAATATTTTACTTGGGTTGCCACAAAATATCATAGGTCAATTTTCAACAGATGAATTAGAAACTAAGGTGGAAGAAGCTTGCACATTTGCATTAATAGATCGAATGCTCATTAATCTGCCTGAAGGTTTAGACACAAAAATTGGTACTGGTGGTATAACATTAAGTGGTGGTCAACAACAAAGAGTCGCATTAGCTAGAGCATTCATTAGAAATCCACCAATATTAATATTAGATGAAGCTGTATCTGCCTTAGATATAATTCACCGCAATTTAATAATGGACGCTATTAAAAAATGGAGAAAGAATAAAACTACAATCATATTAACACATGATTTAAGACAAATTGAAACAAATGACTATATACATGTAATGAAAGATAATAAAGTTGTTGAACAAGGATACCAGCACGAGTTGATAAATAATTCAAATAGTTTTTTTTCATGTCTTTATCAAACCCATATACACGATGAGAATAGAGATCGTAACTCTATTGCTATCTCTGAGGACACAATGGTTAGCTTAGGTGAAATTACGACATCAGCCACTGGTGATAGCACCAGTTACAACGCCGAAACTCCCGTTATTGAAACTGATTACAAAGAAATGATGTTTATTCACAAAGAAAAAGAGTTCGAATCAATGAGCTATTCTATTACTAGAACAAGAACAAAAAATCACAGAAGATTTCTAACAGAAGTAAATGATATCGAAAAACAAAACGAGAGTTATCTCAAAAAAGATGAGGTAGACCAATTAATGAACTTACGAAAAATCATTTTCTTAATGTTGAAAAGCATAAGGCAAAAAAATATCCTGATTATTGGGTTGACTTCGTCACTTATCGCTGGTATAACAAATCCAATATTCTCATATACTTTTAGTTATTTATTAAATGGTATTGTCCCAGCTGCAGGTAATAATAGCAATTATTTATTAAAATGGTCATTTATTGTCATAGGTGTTACAGTGGCTGATGCGGCTGCAAATTTCTTAAAAGCATTCTTATTGAGTTATTGTAGTGAGTATTGGATAATGGACTTAAGGAATTTTTCTATGAGGAATATAACAAATAAGAGATTCGAATGGTTTTCGAAAGGGGAGAATAAACAATCAGAGATTTCAGCTTTACTTCTTAATGATTTAAGAGACTTGAGAACCCTAGTTTCAGAATTTCTAAGTGCAATAGTAACATTTTTCGTTGTTTCAACATTTGGTTTAATTTGGGCATTAGTATCTGGCTGGAAATTAAGCTTGGTTTGTATATCAATGTTTCCACTAATTGTTATATTTTCTGGAATTTACCATGGTTTATTAGAAAAATATGAAACAGAATATAAAACAGCTATCACCAATACAGAGAGTTGTCATTATGAAATCATCACTGGTATCAAAACCATAAGAGGCTTACAGCTAGAAGGGTATTTTTATGGTGTTCATAAAAAGTTGGAAAGAAAATTAAAGAAAATTGCAAAGAAACGGTCTATAGCTACTGGTGCGGGTATCGCCATTACGAATACATTCGCAATGTGCATTCAATCTATTTTATATTTTTATGGATTAAAATTAGTTCTTGAGGGGGAATATTCTTCAAAAAAAATGTTTCAAACATTTACCTTATTACTATTCACTATTATGACATGTACCAGTCTCATTAGTCAGATACCTGATATTGCACGGGGTCAAAGAGCTGCTAGTTGGATATACAGAATATTAAATGAAAACAATGATACAAAAGAGAATGTTGATGATCATGGCAGAATAACAGGAATAATGAAGAATGATTCTAACAGGGTGTTGATCAGGATTAGAGAATTATCATTTTCATACCCAGAGGCAGCTAATTTAAAAATTTATCGAAATTTAAACCTTCAGCTAAAAGATAGTCGAAGTGTGGCCATAGTAGGAGAGTCCGGTTCTGGGAAATCAACATTGATATATTTATTAACTAAACTATATCCTGTCAAACCAAATTCGATATACATTGACGGAACAGATATCAATGAATGGAATACATCACAACTAAGAAATCAAATATCTGTAGTGGAGCAAAAACCAATATTATTCGAAGGGACAATAAGAGAAAATCTATTGTATGGTAGCATACACGATGATATTAGCAGTGTTGAGATATTTGATGTACTAAAAACCGTTGGTATATTTGATTTTATTAATAATCTTTCAAAAGGTATGGATACCAGGATTAATTCTGGACTACTATCCGGGGGTCAGGAACAAAGATTATGTATTGCCAGAGCATTATTGAGGAAAACGAAGATTCTGATTCTGGATGAATGTACATCTGCTTTAGATCCAGAAAGCTCTTCTATTATTAGCTCCATTGTAAGTAAGGGAATCCCAGGTGCAATGATAGTGTGCATTACGCATAGTGAACAGATGATGAAAATCTGTGAAAATATTGTTGTATTTAAAAATGGGCAAATTATTAAGACGGGAACATTCGATTCTTTGTATTAGATAGGTTGTGAGTTACACAAATTTTTTCCAATATGTAATGAATAAATAGTGGTATTGTATTAAAGTCAAACATTCTCCAAACATTTCAGATATTATTTGTTTTTTATCGAGAATTTTTGTTCATTAACCCTAACCTTTAAATATAGGCGCATACTCATCTATAAATATGCATATCTATATACACATGCATATTAACATCCACATACCTATCCATTCATATGTGTTTATAAATAAAAAATGAGGTTATATTTCTAAAGTTAGGAAATAAATATATAATTAAATACACGTTATTCGAGAATTTTCAGATTATAAATGAATTGTAACGTATGGAACTTCAACGTCTTCACCGTCTCTGTCGTCAGCACATATTTCTAAAATCATAGTACGAACATGAGAAGGTACTTCTGTCTTTGTAACTAGCTTAACTACTTCTGAAATTGGTAACTTTAATCTATCCTTTAATTTCTTTGGTGGGAAGAAAGATGCATATAATAAAGAGACACCATAAGATAACATTGTAATGTCGAGTCCTTCCTTATTTTTGAAATGCTCAATTAATTCAGATAACTTGACGTCACCTTTAATATCAAATCTATCCCATATTTTATCATAATCTTTACCATTATACTTACCCTTTGGTGAGGCAATTGGTTCTGAGAAACCAAAGAATGGCAATGCTAAATTAACAAAACCATTCCTATATTGTTCAATGTCGGTTTTACCATCCACCACTTTATATAATTCCAAATTGACTAAACCAGTCACTAAAGATGTTGTTGTGGCAATAGCAGGAATGATACGCCCTGCTATAAACTTAGTCTTTTGACGATCTGCTAATTCAATCGAATAATTCAAAGCTCTACAGTTTGAGCAAGCCGTGATAAATTCAATATGATGATTTGTATCATCATCCTTTTCAAATTCTGCTGGCTGCAGTCTAAAACCGGTTAATGTAGATGGGTCTGGTAGAGATGCTGCTAATGTGTCAATTTCATCGTTCATTGGATTACCTGCATTTGGATCTGGGTCTTCATCATTAACTTGAATCTTTAAGTTTGCATTAGGAACAAAATCCGGAATATTCATCGAACCAATGATAGACTCATAGAAGTTAATATCTGAACCTCCAGATAATGCGTCTTTACTTTGTAAGTCATAATTGAATGCATGTAAATTAGCAGCACCAACTACAAAATAGAAATGTTCGGGATTATTGATGTCAAAGTTGAGTGGTGTTGGTGCACGCTTAGAGCCAGACCAGAATGGATCACCATTAGATGTTTTGGCATCAGCTGGGAAATTGTATAATAATTGCTTGATATCATAATTGAATTTCTTTTCGAATTCCATACGTGCCCATCTGACACAATCATCAAATGTTTGTGGCTTATTCAACAATGAGTTAGAGATTGATTCCAACATACCTTTAACATCACCACTTTGCTTTAAGGATTGTTCAATAAAATTTGGTTGAGTTAAATACATGTTTACATTTTCTGGTGCATCGAAAAAGTAACCTTGGAATAACGATTTTGCCCATGCAATTGTATGGTCAATCTTACTTGGGAATGAACGTAAAGTACATAATGGAATTGACTTTTCAGGTGGATCTCTTGATGAGGAATAGGATTCTGTCAAATTTGGAATGACAACTTGAGTGTTACCCTTAGTACCTAATGTTCCTGATTCCAACAATGGTTTTTGGTAAAACACACAACGACGATCGACGTATGTACGTGCGTCAACATTATCTAATGCATTTGTGACAAAATCCAAGCCCTGCCAAAATTCATCGTTGAATATTTCCTCTGTCTCCTGGCCAACTTTATCAATTTTTGGATGAATCTTACCAGCTAAGTCAGGGTTCATAGCAATTACAGCACTAGCTGCAACCTCGGATTTATTTCCACCAACATCCTTTGGTCTGAATAAAAATTGACGATTTAAATTAGATTTTTCAATGGAATCATTATCTGTAACAACAATATAACCGTTTGCCCCAGAACCTAAACCTAATAAAGCCCAATTTTTCAACATTTCACAACCGATGGCACCTGAGCCAACCAAGAAAACCTTGGAATTAGCTATCTTTTTTTGGAAATCAAGTCCAAAGACAGCGATTTGATTGTCATAACGTGAGTTAATTGGCTTTGTTGTTTCTTCATTTCTTGGAAACTGTTTAGAATCTGGCAATGATTCTAAAGAATCAAAATACATGATTTGCTTTAATGGAGTGAACTTACCTGAGCAAGCTTTTAATACTTCTTGTGCTACCAAACCACCAAAAAATGCAACTACACCTGGAATATCACCTCTTGCTTGGTATGATAATTCCCTAATTAAATCTTTATTAACTTCGACATCAGGGCTGCCAAGAACATCTGGTTGCTGAGTTGCCAAATCGGTAACTAATTTAATTAACTCATTAGAGTCTTCATTATTCATTGGTCTTGGTAAATGACCCTGGTGTCTAATTTTAAATTGGTGTAAAGCTTGGAAACCTAAATGAAGTTGGCCAGCTCTATCAAACTTAGCAAAATCTGAAAAGACAAATTCTGGAGTTTCTAAAGTGTCTTGTAAAGATTTGAAGCTAATATTTTGTGGAACCTTAACTTCAGTAAAGATACCACCTTTTTTGTATTCACCAAGGTGTTTCACGGAACCAATTTTAAATGCAAATGGTCCCAACACTTCTACTTTATATAATTCACCATCATTCAATTTTTCCAAGCCTTGTACTTCAGAGAACTTAACGTAATTTCCATCTTCCAGGCCATGTCTGTTGTCATCTAGCATGGTGACAGTACCATCTGGTTCTATATCGGAGACGACACCAGAACGTGGTTCTTCACCAGTTGCATCGATGAGCGTGAATTCTTTACCAAAGTCAATAAAAACAGTACCAAACAGACCTCTAGTTTCAGTGGATATGAATTTGATACCATTCTCATGACAGTAATTATCTATCTTGACTTTATCTTCTAAGGTTACAGTCTCTGTAGTAACAATAACTTGGAATTCACTTAAGACAGATTCGTTATCTAAGGAATCTAAAATTTTAATTGGAACATAAGAATTCAATTCTGCTAGTTTTGTTTGTGAGACTACATCTCTTTTCTGACCAATATCATGTTCTGTTAAGAAGAACTGTGCTGATAAATCTTCGATAGTAGCTAGTTCCGGATCATACAATGTTAAGGACTTAACACCTGCTAATGCTACATTCTTTGCAATTTCAACACCTAAACCTTTTAAACCGATAATAAGGACGTTTGATAGTTGCATCTTTAACATTGCCTCCTTACCAAGGACGTACAATTGTCTAGAATATAACCCTTCATCAATTTCAGTGTTGTTGTTTTGAGAGCTCATAGTTGTTTGTAAATGGACAAATGAAAGACTTAACAGTCGTGCTATTCTTTGTTATTTTCTTAACAATTCAAGTTATTGTAGTTCTTTTTAATTTTAGAAGTATATACAATATATATTGTCAATGCACTATCCCTCTTTTATTGAGTTGTTCTCGTTCATATATCCTTTTTTCCATAACTTTTTTTGCCACCTTCTTTTGCTTATGCAAGAAACACACACAAATTCACGCTCGCACAGTTTGAGATTGAGTAAGCAAGATTTGTTGCGGGGTCTACTGTGCGAAGGAGACAGGAATTACTTACAAACAAGAGAATCACAGGTACATATAAAATATACATGCGTGCAAGTATAGTACTGTAGGAATTATTATTTGTTGTAATCAGAGTTGCGTCCTAAGCTCTACTAAAAACTGGACTAAATAGACTTTCCTCGTCACTTAAAATTGTATCTGTTGTCCCTATCAGGTTACTCATCATTTATACAAAAAAAATAATAAAACTTGTAAATAGTAACTATATTACATATTACTTGTGTGAAATGGCTAAAATGTATATGTATATCCTACTGGATCTACAATACATCATAGTACCCTGCACTGTACTGTATTGCTTGCTATAGTACTCAAGCATACACCCTATCTACTCTTGGGGGGATGGTTTTCTATATTTAAATACTTATTAAAATTTTTGTTTTGAAAGCAAAATAGCTTTTTCTGTTTTTGTGTTCGTTTTTTATAGTTATAAAATATTGTTACCCGGATATAAAATATCACTGTTCGACTTATCGTTAGGGTTGTTGTTTGGGTTGACTTAGATTAAATTGATTGCATAATATTTTATTTCTTCTGCTGTTCTTTGCAGGGTATTTATATATATACCTTTATATAGGTTAATTATTTGGGGCCAATAATCAAAACAGTTTACTCGCTGATTTCTTTCTTTATACGTGCTTCTCTCTCGAGTCTTTCCTCAATCTCTCTAAGTTCATTCTCTCTCTCCAACAACTCCTTTCTCTTTAATACCAATTCTTGTTGAACTCTTTCTTCAAATGCCCTTAATCTTTCTTCCTCTAACCTTATTTGCTCTTCACGAGCTAAGTAAGTATCTTGTGGTGCGTCCACATTATTACTTCCTGTTGTGTGAATTGATGGTGAGACCATTCCACCGTTAGTGCCATTATATTGTGAAGAGGAGAGCTGTGGTGATGCTTCATATGCTCTGTTATTGTTGTTATTGTTAATACTAGTATTACCGTTCTTAGTGGAATTTAACGGGGCATTTTCACCAGATAATGCCTCAGTTCTATAACGTTCATACAGTATTTCATGTGTAAAATCCTTCAAATCGTGTAAGTGAGATATCAATAATGCATTTCTTAAGATAACAAAATCTGAAATGGTAGCATCCTCCACATCTAGCATTCCCCATGGGTACTTTCTACCACGAATCATTAAATCGTTACCCATATCATACACCTCATTTGACCCAATTATGGAAAATGGTAATGTGGAACGTAAGTAGGTATTTGTATCGTAATCCTCTTGGGAAATATCATCCTCATCAAATGGGAAATTGTAAATTGGTAAATGGAACCTATTAATGTCTTCCATAATTAGTTTCTTGTTTAATTTTAATTCATCAGGGGTTAATGAATCAGATTTACTTATAACAGGTATAATGTTGACTAAATTACCAAGTTTTGTCATGAACTCAACGTCCATCTCCTTTAATCCATGTCCAGTTGGTTGAATTAGATATAAACAACAATGCACTCTGCCATCTTTGAACCTTGGGTTTCTCTTGACTCTACTTTCTTCTAACAGAATTTCATCGTATTGATGACGGACATAGTCCGAGATAACCTCAAAGGACGACGTATTGTTCAATGAATCACCAAATCCAGGAGTATCTATGATATTCAGTTGAATTTTGACACCTTCATCGTCTTCCAATTCAACAGTCTCTTCTCTCAATTGCAGATCAATTTCGGTCGAAGTGTCGGTGGGCAAAAGTACTGTAGTAGATGTATCAACGACTTGTTGTCCACATAGTGTATTAATAAAAGTAGATCTACCACATCCAGACTGGCCAACAACCATAATACTAAAATTAATACCTCTCTTTAAATGTTTTCTCTTTCTCAATGCAGAGGAAGCTTCAATAATACCAGACATAGTCGTTCTCTTTTCTTTACGTTAAGAACAGTGATTATAACAAAAAAACACAATTGCTCTTTCACCTTCTAAATTATAAGCAATAAGTAGTGATAATGACAAAACAATATAGGTATTAATACGCTTTCTTTCCATCAAATACTAACAAATAACAACTTCCAAATAAACTGTTTGCTGATCATTTCAAATTTCTTGTTCGGTTTTTTCCCGTTTTTGTTTATTTTTTTTGTTTGAAACAAATTTCGGTTGCGGTTTTGTCCGGGGACACTACGGGTATATCCGGACAAGTAGACAGTTTGTATGGTTAAGACACAAGTAATTTTTATGTTATCCACAGTGCATAATAATATATAAATAGACATACCTCAGAAAAATCAATGTATACCATTTCATCTGTTATAGACGATTTGTGTCCACTATTTAATATCTCTCGTTTTTATATGTTATTCTCTAGCGCAGTTCTGTTGAATCAGCTTTTTGACTCATTTTACGATTCACCGAACAAGTGAAAAAAAACCTTGAAACAATATTTTATTTAAAAATATCGAAGCAAACGTTGAAAATATTATTAATTTTTTTAGTAACATTAACATAAAATCTTAAAGATATATATCGAGAACCTACCTGCGCATTGATCCCATAATAATGAGTTATCCTATTTCAAAGATTCCAGCTAAAAACGTTATTTTGATAGATAATTATGATTCTTTCACTTGGAACGTCTATGAATATATATGCCAAGAAGGTGCAAATGTTCAAGTTTACCGTAACGATAAGATCACTGTAGATGAAGTTGCAGCATTGAACCCTGATATTATTGTGATTTCTCCCGGACCTGGCCATCCAAAAACTGATTCTGGTATTTCGAGGGATTGCATTCGTTATTTCGCAGGTAAAATACCAGTCTTTGGTGTCTGTATGGGTCAACAATGTATGTTCGAAGTCTTTGGTGGTGATGTTTCTTTTGCGGGTGAGATTGTTCACGGTAAAACTTCAGTGATTACACATGATAATAAAGGTGTCTTCAAAAACGTCCCACAGGATGTCGCTGTGACAAGGTATCATTCTTTGGCTGGTACTGAAATATCATTGCCAGACTGTCTTGAAGTCTCTGCTAGAACTAAAAATGAAATTATCATGGGTATTAGACATAAGAAGTACACCGTAGAAGGTGTCCAATTCCATCCCGAGTCAATTCTAACAGAAGAAGGCCATTTGATGATTAGAAATATGCTAAGTATTAGAGGTGGTACATGGGAAGAAAATGAAGCATCCTTAATGAAAACAGCAACTACCACAGGATCTTCAAAAAAGCAGGAGTCAATACTGGATCGTATATATGAACAAAGGAGAAAAGATGTACTTGAACAACAAAAGATCCCTGGTTTTACAATGAAGGATTTAGACATAAATTTCAAGTTAGGTTTAGCGCCAACCGTCCAAGACTTTTATAAAAGATTGACATTACATCAGAATGATGAAAGAGCAGTAGTTTTGGCTGAATTAAAACGTGCTTCTCCATCGAAAGGAAATATTGATCCAAATGCAATTGCTGCCGAACAAGGTCTAAAATATTCTAGGGCTGGGGCTTCTACGATTTCTGTTCTGACCGAACCACATTGGTTTAAGGGTAACCTACAAGATTTGATTAACGTTCGTAAAGTTTTGGACTTACAATTTAAATCAAATCCCGAGTTAAGGCCATGTGTATTAAGAAAAGAGTTTATCTTCAGTAAATATCAAATATTAGAAGCAAGATTAGCTGGAGCAGATTCTGTATTATTAATTGTAAAAATGTTGAAACAAGATGAACTAAAGGAGCTATATGCTTACTGTACTGTAACTATGGGAATTGAACCTCTAGTAGAAGTTAATTCTAAGCAAGAATTAGATCGTGCAATTCAAATCGGTGCTAAAATCATTGGTGTTAATAATAGAGACTTACATTCATTTAATGTTGATCTAAACACAACAAGTAATTTAGTTGATTCAACTCCAAGAGACACTCTATTAATTGCACTATCAGGCATCACTACTGCTATTGATGCTGAAAATTATAAAAAACAAGGTGTACATGGATTTTTAGTAGGTGAAGCTCTAATGAAATCTGATTATGTCAACCAATTTATTCATGATTTATGTCAATAAGTAAACACGTGGTTTTGTTTCTTCGTTTATCTCATCATATATTAAGTATACAAGTTCATATGTACACTATTACATTCAAAAGAATATATATGTATATATATATATATATATATATATGTATTAATTTTTTTTGCTTTTTGTCTTTCGTCCACAATTATAGTTAGCAGATAAAAGGTATTGAATTAAAATGAGATTATAATATTCTACAATAAACACATCAATAAACATTTAAATCCAAGTGATTAATCACTTTTTTTCATATCATTTGGTTTTGAAAATTTTGGACTTGGTACGTATTTCAAACCTTTAAATTGTCTTTCTTTATCCTTGGTTTGGTGAGCTACTAGGAAGCCAACATCAACTAGTTTTGGCCAATTAACAAATTGTATACCATTTTCAAAAGTGAATTTACCAGTAATTATTAAAACTAACGATGAAACTAAGAAAAACATCAAATTTTTAAAACTCGTAAAATGATATTTTGGGAAGAAAATTGTAGCCCCAAATACGGTTAATGCTGCATACATGATTGTTGGGATAGTTTGAATGTAGCTTGGTCTTCTATCAGGAAATGGTGATTTAACTGAAGATAAATAAGGCTGGAAATTACCCAAGAATAAATCATATGAATCTTGTCTTGGGCCATCGGTTAAATTATTTTGATAGTAACGAGATGCAGAGTTGATAAAATCATTAAATGCACCAAGCTTTGTACGTTTACCAGTTCTAGTGAAATCCGTCTTTAATGCACCGGTACCAGAATATGCGAAACTAACAGCATCAGCATTATCTGCCCACATATTTTGTAATATCAACAAGAGGTTTTTATCGGATTCCCATGTTTCATTTGACGTCAGAGTCCCTACAGTCTCAAATTCCTTTTGAAGAACCCAATTAGCTAAGACTGATTGAACAACATTGGTTCTGTCTAAACAATCCATACAATTGGTTCTGACAACACTGTGTTGTTCGGTGATTAATTTAACTGTTTGACCGTTGGATGAAAAGATTTTATGGAAAACGTCAGAGTTCGAAAGGCCCATCTCTGTTAATTGTTCAATCAATAATTTAACTCTGTGCCATCTCATTTTACGACATTCATGATGAAAATCAAAATAATCGTAATGTAGCTTTGGATTGTTTAATTGTTTGACAATGTTTTCATAGGCCTGTTTAACAGGTAATTCGTAACCCTTTTGGTTGACCAAATTTACAAGGAAATTATCCCCATATAATTCAACTTGAGTATCAAAATGTTTTTTCGTTGCTTCAACGGAATCTTCTCCAAGAACCAAATTAGGTTTATACTTTAGGTTATTAATTTCTGCCCAATAAACTGGTACTGATCCTCTTGTTTGTAAAAATGAAAATAGATGGTTGTTATCTTTAGTGTTCGTGTCCCAAGTAATTAAAATTTGTTCAGTTTCATTAAAATTACCTACATTACCTTGGCTATCGACACCACGACGAAAATATCTTGTTCCAGCTCTGAATATGCTTCTCCTTGTAATCAAACCAATTGAAATAGGTGTTGAGTTTAAGATGGTTTCGGTAACTTTGGCATAACCGTAGATAACTGGTTGTATAAATTTGCTAATGTGATCATCTTTTGTTGAAGTTGCCAAATCTCTCAATTCTTTAGTCAAGTAATGGTTCCAGAAGAATCTTGTATCACACTTTCTCCAATCAAATTGTTTGAAATTTTGCAATGGTTCATTTCTTTGCATTGAATTTGTTAAATCATAAGTGTATGAAAAAAATAATGTCGCATTTTTCAATTGTAATTCTAATAATTTCAAATATTCAGTTTCCTCTGAATCTAGCACCTTGTTGTTATCATTGACGGATACAATGGAATGCTGGATAACTTTATAAATTATGTGACCATTCAACTTACCAGTTTCCTCAACAGTGTTGGCAATGATAGCGTACTTATTTAATTTCAATCTAATAAAACCTAAAAGTGCAGCAATCTTGGTGACATTGCCTTGAATTGGAAAATCCTCGATACTTACAGTCTTAACAGTTTGATCATGGTTCGAGACTTGAATAACACTATCATTAGATTTTTCATCTAATGATGCAGCTGTGACAGCCTGTTTGAAGAAAAGACCCTCTGATGATTGTGCAAATAATAATGGACTGGACATGCTTAACCTATTATAGTTATTCTACCTAAATGATAAACACAAGTTGAATGCACTGTTTGCAAACAATATGTTAGGTAAATTTTTTTTTGTTTTTATCTCTGTTGTAAAATAATTTTTCAACTTTCGGTTGCTTGTCCTTTTTTCTTGTGCTTGGTCTCGTTTATTATCGCGTATCTTTGCTTTTTCGTTGATTAGATATTGGAAATAGGAGAAAAGTTGTTAAGACAACGAGGTGGTGAGTGTTTTTGATTGACGCTCTCGAATCGTATACCAGATGTGACCCTGTTTTGTAGAAGAAGTATTAAAAATTGTATACATTCAAGTATATATAATATGTTCGATGGTGTTTATATTTTGGTTCAAGACCAATTGTTCAAGATTGGTAATATGAGAACAAGGACACTATAATATAAACCATTATATTTAAGTGAGGCAACTAGTTATGTTTCATTTGTGATATTAGTCAACCACTTTTTATTTTATGAAATATAATAGATTAGATGGATATATAGACGCTTTTAAGTATATAAATTGTATAGCACGGTCATGTTTCTGGTTTAAATTATTTTATATCGAAGTAAATTCTGGACCAACCGTAAATCATGGTAAATTATTATTTGATTTTTCAAATAATATTGGAATCGAGTCAGTAGGTGATTCTTGACCAGCACACCTTATAATTTACATCAAACTAGTATTTATACAGTATACCATCAATAAAAGAGTCTTTGATATTGTAAAATTAGCTTATTGTTATCGATCAAAGCAGGTTTCGAACCGGCACTAAACCAAAAGAAAAGCTGAGTGGCAATTAGAAAAAGAAGAGAAAACAACGGCACACGGACGTTATCACCTTAATTATCATGTAAACGATATATAAAGGAACGATTATTGTTTGCTAGTGTATGAATCATATTTAACTGGCTGGTATATTCACAAGAAGGAAAATAGGCAAGTGAGATGAAATACCAATTAAGCGCTACATTAAAGGGACATACCCAGGATGTTAAGGATTTGGTGACTATTAATGAAACACAATTAGCCAGTGTTTCGAGAGATGGTTCTGTTCGTTTATGGACCAAAGAATCATATAGTACACATTGGGATCATAAAACTCTGTATAATACCAAACAATTTCTTAACTGTATCACTTATGATTCAATTAATGACATTGTCTATTTCGGTGGTAAAGATTCGCTGATCAATGGTTGTTCATTGTTTGCCAATCCAGCTGAAGATCCTATATATACCTTAATTGGCAATAAAAGTAATGTGTGTTCTTTAGATTTTAATCAAAATACAACTGAAATTATAAATGGTTCATGGGATAAGACTGCAAAAGTTTGGTCACAAGGTAAACTAATATATGACCTAATAGGCCACGAGGGTTCAGTTTGGGATGCTAAATTTTTCCCAAATGATGGAAATAAATTTATAACCGTATCAGCCGATAAGACTATAAGGTTATGGAACCAAGATAAGTTGGTTAAAGTATTGAAAAATATTCATAATGATGTTATCAGACACGTGGAATTCATTCCCAATGAAAATGGTAAGATTATAGTTGCTACCTGCTCAAATGATGGTTTAATTAAGATAACCGACCTGGATCAGGGAACTGTCTTACAAACACTAGATAGTCATGAAAGCTTTGTTTACAGCATTAAATTTAATAATTCGACCAAGGAATTATTAAGCTGTGGTGAAGATCGATCTTTACGCATTTGGGATTCTGTTTCAGGAGAAATAAAGCAAGTTATTAGATTACCAGCCATTTCAATTTGGTGCTTGGATGTTTTGCCAAATGGTGATATCGCAGTTGGTTGTAGTGATAATACGGTTAGAATATTTACTAGAGATGATTCCAGAATTGCACCAGCTGAAGAAATTATCCAATTTACCAAACAAGTAGAAAGTTCAACTTTGAATTCTCAGACAATGGACTTTGATGAATCCAAATTATCTCATTATGATATTTTGAAATCCCCGGGAAATAAAGAGGGTCAAGTTGTTGTAGTCAAGGCTCCATCTGGAGCTTTAGAAGCTCACCAATTTTCTTCTGGAGCCTGGAGTAAAGTTGGTGATGTCGTAGGATCATCAGGCGCTGGCAGTGATAAAAAGGTTGAATTTGAAGGCCAGACCTATGATTTTGTCTTTGATGTTGATATCGAAGAAGGTAAACCGCCATTAAAATTACCTATTAATGCAAGTGATAATCCCTATGATGCAGCTGATAAATTCATTACTAGATATGAATTACCACTTGAATATAGGGATCAAATAGTTAATTTTATAATCAAAAACACTAGTGGTATTTCATTAGATCAGTTATCATCTGTGAATGAACTACCATCCCAGCCACAAGCACAAGATTCTATCAATACTTCAAAGCAGCTGAATGTGCTCCCTGTTAAAGAATACCTGAATATGCTTAGTTTCAATCCTGATTCTATTTTTACAGGTATTGTAAAATTAAATCAGGAGGAGAAGACATTCGATGACGAAGATATAGCAACAATAGGTTCTTCTTTGCATGATCTCGAGGATAACTGGGAAAGACTATACAATTATGCTTCAACAATTAGATCAACATGGAAAAATAAAACTCCAGCCTATGACGTTTTACGTTTAATTGTACACAAATTACCAGAGGCAAGTTACATCGCTGAATTTATTGATGAAGGTTTGAGCAGTAAAAATATTGTCATTACAATGCTAACAGTTAGAATTTTGGTTAATTCTTTCCAAAATGAAAAGTGGGGTATTGAGCTAATGTCTTCAGAAAAAGTTTATAGTTCAATATTTGAGACCATTGACACAATTTTTCCCAATGCCACACAACGTCAAGCTCAGACTCTTGCAGTAGCAGTTTCCACATTACTTTTTAATTATACGGTACTAATAATTTTGAACTCTGATACTAAACTAGATATTGTACCGGTTGTAGCTGAAGCAATTAATAGCAAATTCAGTGTCCTTGAAGAATACCAAGATTCTGAAGAGGCAGCGTATAGATTAACAGTTGCGTATGGTAATTTATCTATCGTCGAACCAACACTCAGACAATTTGCTAAATCAGTTTCGTGGTTAAACCAGGTAAGACAAAAATATGAAGATAAAAATTCTAGATTTAAAAATATTTTTGTTGATTTACAATAAAAATAGATACATATTTATCATGTTTTATATAGATAGTGAAATTTTAGATAAGATAAAAAACTTAAACACATCTCTGTTTTAAGACTATTGAAAGTTTCATTAAGCAAACATTTCTTTATCTTTTTCGTGATTATTAGAGTTCTCAGTCCCCTTACCACTATTATTTATATTGATTTCTGAAATGTATGATAATACATTGATTCAATTTTAATTTTAAATAGATTGTGTATTCCCTCATGGGAACTTTTGTATGTTAATATTATTAATATAATTCAAGGATAATAAAGTTTCCCTCGCATATACTGTTTTATTTGCTGTTATTTTCGGTGAGAACTAACAGTTTGTCTTTCATTTTGTGATTATATGTGATAATTTTAATTTTCATAAAAATCAATATACGAAATTTTGATTTAACCTTTGGTATTGAATATGTTTCAGGAACAGTATATGTGTGTTTCTTTTAGAACAAATAATAATTTTGACTACATTAATTAATAATGCTTTATGAAAGAAATTTTCTAGAACTTTTAACTTGTTGGATATTAATTATTATATTAAACTCACAAAGGTTAGAACAGGGATTCTTCTCTTTGTTCAACATAATTGAAATTCTTCAACTTGCCAATTTTTGGTTTCTTATAAGAGTTGGTCAAATTCTTTAAGAAATTGATCAATTAACTAGACTATACATACTATGTTTAAAAACAGTACGCCACTGTATAGATATATAGAAAAAGTATTGCAGTCAAATAACCCTTTTCACAACATATATATACTAAGAAAAAAGCACGACTGTTTGGGAATGGTTCCTTCTTCTAATTCTTGATATCTTTCAATGATCATTAATACTTGGGTATTGCCAGTCTACCATTTTTTTTCCTTTTTAAAAAAACAAACAGCAAGCACAATTAACACCATAAAGAAATTCTAACTATCATATGTTTAAGAATCAAAGTATAAAATGTTAAAAGACATACCACATTCAATTACCCTATAAAACCAACAATATCTAGTGTTGTAAGAAACAATGGATCAAGCATTAAAAGATACTGATAGAAGAGTATGTTACCTTATTTAACATTTTAGGTTACGTTTAACTAGCTAACTCTAACCCGCAGCAAGATAGAACTTGAACCATATACTAACATATTATCTTATTACATATAGAATACATCTCCAAGACATAATCTAACCGTAAGTTAATTGGCTTATTTAAGTTTATTCCTTTATTTTGTAAATAATTCAATAAAATAAATCAATTTTTTATTAACAACCAAGAGTTATTTTTATTTATTAATATATTAATAACCATACTGATTTTAGAGTTATCGTCGTAGAGATTTAAGAAATACGCTTGCCTCTCACTTAGATACTATGAAACCAAAAGATCCTCCTAAGAAAAGAGTTAAAATTGAAAAATTACCATTAGACGTGTCGGATTTCACCATTGAAGATATGGTTAATGAAATTGAAACTCCTACCTACATTAAGTTCTTTGATACAAAGGAAGATAGAACATGTATATTTGAGTTTTCTGACTTGGATAAAATGCAACAATTTGTGGAAAAGTATAATAATTTTGAAATCAATAATGTCAATATCAAGGTTGAAATATTTGAACTACATGCAAGAACAAGATTAAATGATCATCACGCAAGGGGTAAGAATTCGAGAATTCGTGAGGATCAAAGACAAAACAGTTCGTATGGTAGCCATTATAATAGGTTCAATTCTGCTCCCAGAAATAAAGTAAATAAAAGACGTTCAGATAGAGATACCAAAGACAAACACAAAACTGTTGAAGATTTAGATTCTGAATTAGAAGCATATATGAAAGGTTGAAAACCAAGAAACCTGTATAGTGCCTAATTTTTTGTATTGTAAATATCTATATTTAAGCACTGACACAAATCAATTATTATAATGTTAATTAACTAACTTTGATACTTTTTTATTGGAGTATTTTTTACAATTGAAAACGAAATCTCTTTTCTTCGATTTAATCAGTAAATGTTTTTTTGGTTCTTCCGCCTACTAGTATCTGTGTGTCAAATTATTATATAAGGTTCCCCTTTACCTCAATGATTCAATAACACACTTCATGGTTTGACTCTACAATGGATTTGAAATAAGTATACATATACTCTGATTATAGCCCTATTAAAAAAATTTATATTCAGTGAAACCTAGCATTAGAGAAAGGATTCTATTTTTATAAAAAGACACCCCTAATATATACATTTGACGGAATTTTAAATTAACGCACATTTGGGAAATAAAACATTATCCCTTATTCACATATCTCAAGTCTGTCGTTGTCATCTATCTAACATATTGATGGTTTCTATAAATACGAAAGAATCTGGTAAGTTCAGGATCGCCATTGATCGTGGTGGTACATTCACTGATGTTATTGGAAATAAAGGTACAGGAAACCCAGAAGATGATATAATTCTTAAACTTTTATCAGTAGATCCTAAAAATTATGATGATGCTCCCTTAGAAGGAATTAGAAGAGTGTTAGAAATATTTGAACAAAAAGAAATACCTCGGGGTTCTCTACTCGATATTTCTAATGTCGAAAGTATAAGAATGGGAACAACCTTAGCAACTAATTGTGCCCTAGAAAGAAATGGTGAGCCCTGTGCATTTATCACTAATAAAGGATTTAAAGATTCCTTGCTAATTGGGGATCAAACAAGACCTAAAATATTTAATTTAAAAATAAAAAAACCGTCACCTCTATATAAAATGGTTGTTGAAATTAACGAAAGAGTAACATTAGAAGATTTTTCAGAACAATCTCCATTTAAGAAGTCAATTCCAAATAAAAACAATAATACATTTTTAGGTACAAGTGGTGAAATAGTCCGAGTGTTGCAAGAACCTGACGAGGTTGAAGTTAGGAAATGTTTAAACCAAATATACGCGTGTGGAATTAAATCTATTGCAGTAGCATTTTTACATTCCTATACATACCCAAAACATGAGCAATTGGTTGGAAAAATTGCTAAAGAAATTGGGTTTTCCCATGTCTCACTATCTTCTGCATTATCGCCTATGATTAAGTTTTTACCAAGGGCACATAGTGCAGTAGCAGATGCATATCTAACTCCTGTTATCAAAGCATATCTCGATAGTCTCGCGAGGGGTTTAATTAATTCACAAAATACTAGTATACAGTTTATGCAATCAGATGGTGGTCTTGTTGCAGGGGATTCATTTTCTGGTTTAAAGTCAATTTTATCAGGCCCTGCAGGAGGTGTTGTCGGTTATTCAAGAACATGTTTTGATGCCAAAGGTAATATACCATTAATTGGATTTGATATGGGGGGAACTTCAACTGATGTCAGCAGATTTGGTAATGGAAAATTAGACCACGTCTTCGAAACAACTACTGCGGGTATTATTATTCAATCACCACAATTAGATATACATACTGTTGCTGCAGGTGGTAGTTCGATTTTATCTTGGGAGAATGGCATGTTCAAAGTAGGGCCTGGTTCTGCTGCTGCAGACCCAGGTCCAGCGGCATATCGTAAAGGTGGTCCGTTAACAATAACAGACGCAAATTTATTCTTGGGCCGCTTGGTACCGTCATTCTTCCCAAATATTTTTGGACCAAATGAAAACCAACCTTTAGATTTAGAAACAACAACCCAGAAGTTTATTAACTTAACCAAAATTATTAACAAAGATTTAAATTCTAATCTATCTCCAGAAGAAGTTGCTTATGGTTTCATTGAAGTTGCCAATGAAGGTATGGCAAGACCGATTAGAGCAATTACAGAAGCAAAAGGTTATGTTGTTTCAAAACATCGTTTAGTTACTTTTGGTGGTGCTGGAGGCCAACATGCGGTCGCAATAGCTAAATCGTTAGATATCGATACTGTTTTAGCACACCGTTATTCTTCTATTTTGTCCGCATATGGTATTTTCTTAGCTGACGTAGTTGAAGAGGTTCAGGAACCATGTTCTCTTGTTTTAAATGACACCGAAACTCTGAACGTTATCAAGTTTAAATTAAGTAACTTAATTGAAAAATCTATTCATAAACTTATTGTACAAAGTTTTTCAATGGAAAATATTGTAACAGAGACCTATTTAAATCTGAGATATGAAGGAACTGAAACAGCATTAATGGTAGTACAGAAAAACGATGCATGGGCATTTGAAAGATGGTTTACCGAAAGTCATAAGAGAGAGTTTGGATTTGTATTTGAAAATAAAGATATTATTGTTGATGATATTAGAGTGAGAGCAATTGGCAAAGCAAATATAAGAAGTGAGGAATCGGTTGAGGATCAGATTTCTAATATAAAGGAGTTTACTAAAATTAGCATCGAAAAGAATTCTTCATTCTATCAGAGAGTATTTTTCAAGAATAAATTTATAGATACACCTGTATTTAGAATTGACGAAATGGTAATAGGCACAGTTATCGATGGACCTGCAATTTTGGCGGATGGCACACAAACAAACATCATACCACCTAACACTAAAGCAACAATTCTGAAGTCACATATTTATATTGATATTTTAAAGAAGCCCATCACCATAGAAAATAATAAAGTATGTGATGCGGATCCTATCCTTTTGTCAATTTTTAGTCATAGGTTTATGGACATTGCTGAACAGATGGGTACACAACTAAGAAAGACATCTGTTTCTACTAATGTGAAGGAACGGTTAGATTTTTCTTGTGCTTTATTTGATATTGACGGTAAATTGGTTGCTAATGCGCCTCATGTTCCAGTTCATTTAGGTTCAATGTCTACATGTATCGCAGCACAAGCAAAATTATGGAGGGGGAAATTTAAACCTGGAGATGTTATTATAACAAATCATCCTGATATTGGGGGCACACACTTGCCTGATATTACAGTAATTACACCAGCATTTTCCTCTGAAGGAGACGTCATTTTTTTTGTAGCCTCCAGAGCCCATCATGCAGATATTGGTGGAACCCTCCCTGGGTCCGTCCCACCCAATTCTAAACAATTGTATGAAGAAGGTGCTGCTATCTATTCAGAGTTCTTAATGAAGAATGGAAATTTCCAAGAGCAATTGGTTTATGATTTGTTTGTTACAAAACCTTCAAAATATCCAGGATGTTCAGGAGCCAGGAGACTATCAGATAATATCAGTGATTTAAAAGCACAAGTTGCTGCTAATACCAAGGGGATTCAACTAATAGATTTATTGATTAAAGAGTATTCATATTCAATTATATTAAAATACATGCACGCGATTCAATCAAATGCAAGCCAAACTATTAAGCAAATGTTAAAGCAATTAGTGGAACATTTTGGATCCTCAGAATTTTCTGGTGTTGACTACATGGATGATGGTTCCAGGATTGCATTAAAAGTAAAGTTAGATATTATTAATGAGGAATACATTTTTGATTTTACTGGAACTTCGTCTCAAATATATGGGAATACAAACGCCCCAAAATCAATTACTTCCTCTGCCATATTGTACAGTTTAAGATGTTTGGTTGGTAAAGATATTCCTTTAAATCAAGGATGTTTAGATCCGATTACAATTATTATTCCAGATGGTTCATTATTAAGTCCAACCGCAGGTGCTGCTGTTGTTGGTGGTAATGTGTTGACATCACAACGTGTGACAGATGTTATCTTTAAGACATTGAATGTTATGGCGGATTCTCAAGGTGATTGTAATAATTTCACTTTTGGTACAACTGGAGAGAAAGATAAAGAGGCAAATGAAGTATCGCGAGGTTTTGGTTATTACGAAACAATATGTGGTGGTGCAGGTGCAGGGTGTGACTCGTGGAGAGGTAAAGGTTGGGATGGTGCCAGTGCAGTTCATACAAATATGACAAACACGCGTATGACTGACACAGAGGTTTTTGAGAGGAGGTATCCAGTTACATTAAGAAAATTCTGTATAAGATATGGTTCTGGTGGTCGTGGTAAATATATAGGAGGAAATGGGGTGATACGAGATGTAGAGTTCAGAAAATCTTTAACAGCTTCCATACTTTCTGAAAGGCGTGTTATAGCACCACATGGTATTGAAGGTGGTGAAGATGGGAAGTGTGGTGAAAACCTATGGATTAGAAGAGGAAACGGTATTACAATAAATATAACTGGTAAAAATTCAGTAACTGTAGAAGAAGGCGATAGATTTCTTATTAAAACTCCGGGTGGAGGTGGATGTGGCAAGAAATAATTTATGAATTGCTTATGTAGAACTCGCATTAGTTTTCCTTATTGTGTACTTGTTGGAAATATGTATCTTTAATAAGCTTTTGGTGATTTTTTAAAAGTAGTAGTCTTCCCTAGTGATAAGATAATATATATACATCAAAAAACTTTAACCAATATTTTTTATTTTCATTAGCAATCGCCAAAATGATTCGGGAGTGTTGGTTAAGCACGATTCCATTCTCATTTACAGAAAATAAGAAGTGCATACCCTACAAATATGTAGAAATGATTCGATATTTAATTTGGAAAGGGAATTTTTTTCGTTTCACTAATATGTTCTAATATAGGTTAGAAATCTAATCTTTAACATATGTGTATTGGCTAAAGGCTTATTATTGAAACGTTATTCAGAGGCATTAGGTGAAAAGACAAGTGCAGTCTCATTTTAAATAATTCTTAGTCGATTGGAACTACACAATTGTACAGTATATTTTTTATGACTTTGATATCGTTAGTTTTCATTGCAGATATAATGCTTATTTATCCATCCTTCTAGAAGCAAATTCAAAATTTCACCGAGATCTGCCACATTTCTTTCCTTTATGGTTCGGATAACCAAAAATTTTCAACCCCCTAATGTTGTTACATAATTATCTGGGTATTAATTTAATTTTTTGTATATAAGCAAAGAAAAATATTTTTTGACATGTATAGAAAGTTAGGGGAATTAATTAATCTAAGTCAAACGGAAAACAGCATTAGCAATAGTTTAAAATGTCTACTTATCCAGATGTATTTACGGGTATTGGAGTTACTGACGCAAAGGATTGGAAACACCCAAAGAAAGTTACATACGATCCAAAACCACTCGACCCACATGACATTGATATTAAAATTGAAGCCTGTGGTGTTTGTGGTTCAGATATTCATATGGCAGCTTCACATTGGAATCCACCTAGAAATAAACTAGTCGTAGGTCATGAAATAGTTGGTCATGTCATTAAAGTTGGTCCTAATTGTAATTCTGGTCTCAAAGTGGGTGATCGTGTTGGTATGGGGGCTCAAGCATGCTCTTGTCTTAAATGTGGCCGTTGTAAGGAGGGTAATGAAAATTATTGTCCTAAATTAGTTGGCACATATAATAGTAAATACCCAGGTGGTTATATTTCCCAAGGTGGTTATGCTAACTATGTCAGAGTTCACGAACACTTTGTCGTACCTATCCCAGAAGAAATTCCAACTCATTTAGCTGCTCCATTGTTGTGTGGTGGTATCACTGCATTTTCACCCCTACTAAGAAATGATTGTGGTCCAGGCAAAAAGGTTGGGATTGTTGGTATTGGTGGTATAGGTCATATGGGCTTAATATTTGCCAAGGCTATGGGTGCCGAAGTGTACGCTTTTTCCCGTAGGAATTCCAAGAAAGAGGATTCACTCAAACTAGGTGCAGATCATTACGTCGCTACTCTAGAAGACAAAAATTGGGAAAATGAGCTCTTTAATAAATTAGATCTGATTGTAGTCTGTGCTTCATCATTAACTGATATTGATTTTGATAAATTTTCAAAGATTATGAGAATTGGAGGTAAGATTATATCAATTGCTGCACCAGAAAGGGGTGAAGTTCTTAATTTAAAGCCAATGGGACTTATGGGTGTGACTATTGGTAATAGTGGTATTGGATCTCCAGCAGAAATAAAAACATTATTAGAATTAGTGGCTAAAAAAAATTTAAAGATCTGGGTTGAAACAATTCCAATTAGTCCAAAAGGTGTCACTGAAGTTTTTGAAAGAATGGAAAAAGGTGATGTGAAGTACAGATTTACCTTAGTCGATTATGATAAGGAATTTAAATAAAACAAGTAATATGTTTAGTTTACTTTTAATTTATAAAACTGCATATATTAGCGCTCCAAAGATACAAAAAAGAATACAAATATTAAAATTAGAAAATAAAGAATTATATAGTAACATAAAATATAAATTAAAACATTACTTATGGGTAGTGGCCTGGTGCAACACCGAAGTAGCCATGAGGTGTGTCAGTCGTAACATTACGCATTGGAATACCAGTCCCGTCCGCACCGGAATATGGGACTGTGTTTCCCCACCAATTAAAAGCTGTCCCTTCATATTGTACCGCAAAGAAGATGACTATTGCTGATACCACTGTACCAGCTGTCAACCCACCAGAAATAACATAATTGTATTTCTCCCATAACTTTAAGTAATGCCTCTTGAAATGGTATTGAGAAATGTAACTTAAAATGAACCCTGGGGTTATGTACATTAAACCGTATGGAGGACTTAGGTTAATCATACCACCAACAAATAATACCGGATTGAAGTTTCTTGGATAATACTTACCCCAACGTTTCCATGCGCCAAAACCCAACCCAATGCAAGCACCTATTAACCAGCACCATTTAAAAATGGGATAGATATCATTGAATATTCTTTTTGGACCTATAGCACCCCAAACAACAGAAGCATTATAGTAAGTAACTGCATCTGGACAAGTAAATTTAGCACTCTGATTTGGGGTACAGAAACCCTTGATGTTTGACATTGACCAGTTCAATACACCTAAGCAAACCAATACTTGAACTAGAACCATAAAACATTGGCCCTTAAATAACGCCACTGGAGGAATCTTGCTGTAATGAGCCAACTTCAAATTTGAAACATAATTGTCAGCTTGGCCATCAATATTATAACCAAATGCTTTAATGATCATAAGTGCTAGTGGGTTACCAGGTAGAGCGTAACCAACAATCATTTCGATTAATAAATTCAAACCAACAGAAAATCCCGCAGTGGACTGTAAAATTGTAAGAGGGATTAAGAATACAAAATTGAACCCAAGTGACATAAACAAACTCCATACAGGTGTATTAGTAGGATAGCACTCGACAACTATGATACCGATAACCAATGAAATAATTAAGATTGCTAAATACCACCAATCAGGAACTTCTTTGTAAGCCTTCATCATGTCTGAATGTGGGTCATGAAAATCTTCAAGACCATGAGCTTCATCAGTAAAAAAATTAGTCCAGGTTTCCTTTTTTCTGAACGATAACAAAGAAGTGGCCCATCTTTTGCCAGCATCGATTAAAATTTGTGAATATGTTATAATCGTATATCCAATTAATAAAGGATAAAATGAGATAAAAGAACCATAAGAAACTAAATTCCCAGCTGTATAGTATGGTGGTGAGTATTTTTGATACTTTGCATTATCTAATTTATTGTTAGGACCTAATATTTCGGTGACCTCATAAGGTTTTCCCGTATTAGTATATAATTCATTAGTAAACATTGGTAAATATTGACTATTATAATAATTGGTGTAATAAATGGCAATGATAATAAGGGCAGCTAACACTGAACCTAAATATTGTGTGAATTGAGAGAAAAAAGGAACAACTAATGGGTTTATATATGTAATAACATTCCAATCAAAGGTTGTAATTGGATTAAATCCAACGCCAGTAACACCACCAGTAACATTAGCTAAATTAACATTTTTGGGTGCAATCCATGTCATCCAATTAAATGTGTTTAGGATGTTGATAATATATGTTGGAAACCAATTGTAGAAGAAGATAAAAATGAAGCAGATAAGAAAGACTTTGTACCTTGTCATGGAACGTTTTGATTTACTCTTTTCTTCATCCAGTAGTGCATTATTCAAAGCAATCGTAGGAAGACTTGCTGGCCAGATGGCACGTGTTGGGTACACAACGAAACGTCTCAAGATACCAGCAAAACCAAAACCAATGAATTGAATCGAAATTGACAATAGGAATTGATACCCAAAGGAAACACTTTCATGGTAGAATACTTTTTGAGTAAGGATATTATAATGCGTGTAAAAAGTTCCCATACAGATACCAAATAGCAAGGTTGCAAACATTTGCTCCTTCTTTGTCCAATCTCTATCAATATTGATTGCGTATTTTTTCCCTTTGTAATGAAAACCCCAGCATGGAATATACTTTCTCCAAAGAGGACCGAGAATATAAAAAACAACTTGTGCAACTGATGTGTTGATGCTAATTGTCACCACTCTATGGGAGAAAAATTCATTAAATCCTGAACCTACAACGGCAAGAATAAAAGCTAAAAAGTAAGCTCTAAATGTCTCTACAGGAATGGTGGGATCATCTGTTGGATCAACAACAGCCCTGACTTCGGCGTATGGGGAGTGGAACTTTAAAGTGGCTGCACAAGCCTTAATTAAAAATAGATCGGTTTCAGTTTCAGTTTTAGGTTCTAAGCTTGTTAAACGAATCCATTCGTCATATTGAATGTTGGATAAATTCTCATCGTTTTTATAGAAAATAATTGATTCTTTTAATATTTCAATCGACTCTTCGTGATTTAGTAATGGAATATTAGAAAGGATATATATAATATCCTTTGGAATATCTTGTATATCAACACTCGAGTAACCTAGAATTTGCATAAATGTCATCAACTGCTCATCTGTATAGAAATTATCTTCCAGGGTAGTCGAATGTATCGAGGAAGCTGGTTCAGATAATTTTTCATGAGTAATTTCAGCTTCGTGAGATTCAACCTTTACGAAGGTTTTGGAATCTTTTTCTTTACTTGTGATTTCCATTTTTTATGATAAATATGCTAATTGTTGTTCTGTTAATAAAATAGCTACGGTACTGGAAATATTGTGGCTAAGTGAGTGGTTTGATGTGTTAAAATATTGTGGCTACTATTGTTTTAGTTTTTTGTTGAAAGTAACTAAATAAGCAGTAATGGTAGTTCAGAATCAATTCTAAATATAAGTCAAAAATATATATGCCCTTTATATATTAGTTATATCACATAACTTCAGATATTAATCCCTTGTCATAAATTCCACCCCAAACATATTAAATTCTTAAAGCAAATACACACGAACCTATACCTATCAGATTAACAAATCACAATCTTTGATAAGCCTTATCTAAATAGATAACATGATTCTAATGATTATCTAAAAACTCCTTCTTATAATCCACAGTGTCATTTAAGAAAACTTGAAGGTCCAGAATTAAAAATTAAAAATTCAATCCCCAGAGACTTATTTAAAAATGTGACAAAAATTGGGGCCATTAAGAAATATGGGTTATTAACAATAGCGGCGGTAACTTGCTAATATCTTTTATTCACCAACTTTGCAGCCGGTTCCTAATATCTACTCTGTGAGCGAGTGTGTGTGTAAAATTGCCTTGTCATGGATGGGCTGTATGTAAACTTCCTCGATAGAATCCCCAATTATATCTCTTAATAGAAAGTTTTTTATTAAGGAAAAATGCATTTACCTGAAAAAACAATGCACAAAGTTGGATGACTCTGTCTGATTCGATAAGATAAAATATCGTTATCGTTAGACAACACCAAAAGTTGTGTCACTCGGAGTCGGATCTAAAAATATTGCGGGTCTCGAGGATTTTGTCACAAAAATTTTCTCAAACGCAAAATGAGCGGACTTTATTATCAAGAATTTATTAAAAATTTCAATTGCAAACAAATGCGTGTACAATTTCTTATCATATCATGCAGGTCTCTACAAATTTTTGGAATGATGCCAAAATATTCAGGATACGGAGACTTTCTATTTCTAACAACTTAAATTTTATTGGATTGGCTCATTAAAAAAACTGTCCTATCATATTATGTTTAATCGCATTAATGTTTGAACATATATCAAGAATTCACATGTGTAATCAACGGAGATTCCATTTGAAATCAGTCCAATCATAAAGACACAATTATACCTTTTTAAATTCAGACATACTCAAAGGCTAAAAAAATATGATATGGTAAAACTGTGAAAATGATGAGTTATGCATTGATGAAAAATATAATTGTGTTGAATAAATCAATAACGATAACTTCATAAATAAGACAATTTGTTACTTATCCACTAAATTGATGTATGAAAATTTAGTCTCATTATAATAATACAACAGAGCAGTAAATAAATTGTGTTTTATGCATAACTGCATTTTATTTTCTTGCCTATTGTTATCCAATCTGTTGAATGTTAATTAGAAAAACATAGAATAGATAGGATGTTAAATAATGTAACATTACAGTTTAAAAATTAGATAAGATAACTTATCACTAATCAATTAAAGCATAATCAACTTGTAATTTCATTATTTAAAATAATTGACAAGAGGTTAATTTCTAATGCCTTGAATGAGCTGATAGTGTATGTCAATAACTGGTTTGTAAAGTAATTTATTAAAATTCACAGTTTATTAAAATATATTCTAATTTTGTTGCTTGAAAGTGAAATTTAAATTATCTCATAAATAAATAATATCACTACAAAATACTTCGTAGTATATTGTTTCTGTCATAACTACATAGTGTGTTGCAAAAATGATCAAAAAATTGTAGTTACAATATCAACAAGTATTAATTAATAATAGTGCCAAATTTTAGAAATTATAGTATTGTACTTGTAAAACTAAAGAAAAACCAAATAATTCCTAATCGTATATGTTACGCAAGCGAAAATAAGCACAAGCACAAGCACTATTGAATACACATAATATCCATTTGACTTCAACTAATTATAGATATCTACAGAATTACTTCATATAATTTTCATTCCATGCTAGCATCTTTCTAGAGTGCTCGTCAAATTATCTGTAACCGTCAAAATGGCAAGTAGTACGGCAAATGTGTGCAAATTCTTTTTCTTTTGAACCTAGGCTATCAAATAGCGTTTTGAGATTGCTTCCCATGGTATCCGCGAGTCCTCCCAGACTTGTAAAATCAAAATTGGCAAAACCACTTGAGGAACAAACAAGTTTTGACCGCACCATGTAGTTTCTAATGCACTATGTTTTCTCATAACTTGAACAAAGGTATTTATAAACCATAAGTTTCAACCCTGTAATTTAAATATTTCACCAACTAGAGAATGGAACTCTACAGGTTGTGGACTGATCATGAGTTTAACATTTTTAAAGAGCTCTGGGAAATGACAAAGAGCTTTGTATTGTGCATTAGCGCCCATACAACGGCTCACCAAACCGTTGTCATTCTGAAAAAAATATGGGCGAGCATGAGATCACTTATTCACACCAACAGACCCGTTCCATTCGTGATAGCCCAACCCACAGGACTGACCATCTCATCCGTAACTTTCATTATAGCTACATTGATCGTAACATATAATATTGTAACCAGCATCGTATAAAACCAAATATCTCGGTAAGAAGTTTACTTGAAAATCTGCCTTCATCTAGGATTCTTTTATGTGACCTGATTTACCCTAACGATTAAAATTCATAGGGTGGTTTGCAATGGTTAATTTATTGGAGCTATTAGCCGAACTGAACCAACCTTTCAATTCTACTCCATTAAGTGATGAAAAGGTTATATCTTCATATTTCGTATTGTACTCATCATATTCGAGGATCCTTGGGCAACACATTGATGAAACTGAAGATTGGTCCACGCTACTTATAGCTTTTAGTACTTAAACAGATGGAGTTGGTCCAGACATATTAACCTACAATTGTTTTATGAAAACATTTTATCACTTTATTATTTTATTGTTTAATTCTTGTTAATAGCAATCTGTAATATCTATGATTGAAAAATCTAACCTTCAGAATTTAAATTCCTCTTTTGCATTTGCAATTTCTGATTTATAATCGCTGCAAGGTTAACGATTTGATTTTTGACGATATTTTGGAAGTAAAGAATATTGTTGTCGGCCAAAAAAATCTAAAGCTTTTTCGTTGAATCGAGAGGACCGAACAATGTAAAACTTTACATTTCTCGGCTGAAGATAAAAAACGGAAGAAATTTTGGAAGAAATTACCCAATAATTCCGTTCTTCTTAAAAGGTTTACCTCTTACACCTAGTGATTATACAGGCCATAAAAAAGTTAAGTTTCATGATACTCATTAAAAAATGTAGTTTTATTTCCTTTTAAAACTGTTGTTACAGTAATATTTATTGATATTGACTTAGAAGTTGAGTATTTTACATGGGAGTGTCTGTATTGCATAGTTTTGGCATTAATTAAGTTTTAATGAAATGCTTCAATGAATAATTTTATTTATCTTCTTGAACGCTGTCCATCCTTTCTTCCTTCGAGTTTTTATATTAATGAGAATGACTATTAATTTTCTTATTTCGATTCTTGTTCTGCTAGTTTCTATTCTAACTATAACATCTATTTTAATGGTAGGTATTTTTTAGATCCGACATTAATATATTATAATGTAATACTTCTATGAATGGTTATTATTCTGAATATTTATGTATACTGAATAATTATTAATTCTTCTGGTTTCTTATAAATTGCATATAAGATATATAAGTATATTGATGAATAACTTTGTTATCTTCTTGAACATTATTCATCCTTTTATACTTTGGGGTCTTCTTCTAAATGAGTTCTTCTTCTAGAAGTTTCTACATCATTCTACTAGTTTCTACTTTTATAGTACACTCATTCTATGTATACACTTAAACCGTGGTACAAGCCTATATTTTCATAATCATTTTAGAACTTTCTAGAATAAT
>JAJLYB010000131.1:0-32649 GCA_030674245.1 Jamesozyma piceae
CGGAAAACAGAGGGTCAGATGGGTTATTATAATTAATATGTATATAACTAACTAAGTATATAATATCTAACTATAATTCAGAGTGGAAGCGCAGATAGTTCGGATCGACAATCAATTGTTATTCGTTATTCAGATTGAGTAATAATTACTTGTCTTTTTTATCTATTAATCTAATGTTCATAATCCTATGAACTCAGATCTCCAATGTCTATAAACTGGGAAATTATGTCACTATTTATACTTTTCGAATTCCCCAATTCTTGTTGGGGAATCCGATATATTTCTAATCATAACATCAAAGTTTACTACTCATAGTAACTTCGGATTAATTTACTTCTTATGCTAACTTCGGATTAACTTGTTTCTCATAATAAATTATGATGCCGTATGTTCTCTATTTCTTTTAGGGTTTACCATTATGTCAAATATATTTTTAGGTCTTCTTATTAATTAAAATATTGGTTAAATTCTCTTAATAATTTTAGGTCAAAATAGCATCAATTAAGTCTATACTTTTTTGCTATTTTTCTTTGGTCAAAACTGGGTTACATTACGACAGAATCAGGAAATCTGCTTCTATGGCCAAGTTGGTAAGGCGCCACACTAGTAATGTGGAGATCGTCGGTTCAACTCCGACTGGAAGCATTTTTGATGAAACTTGATGATTTGTTCAAATCTGTTGATTACGACAATATATTGGTATGATACTTCAACTATTTTTTTGGTTTTATTAAAGAGTTATTATCGTTACTTTTATAAGACATATAAATATACACAAATAATGGTTTGACTTATCTAGTTACAAACTTAACCAAATAAAAAAAGATATGTAAAATTTATTAATTATCTTTCTCTTCCAATGAATGGAAATTGGATGATCTGGTTGTATCAGCATCGTCATTATCGTCATCATCATCGTCTTTTTCTTCAACTGTATGCTCATCAGAAAATCTACTCGTATCAACCTCATCGTATTCGTCTCTCTCATCATCATCATTTTCATTTTCTTCATTTTCAAGTTCACTAATATCTAAATTTCTTATACTTCCATTAGTAAAATTGCTATCAGGATTAACTATTCTCAGAGGCCTTTGTTCCATCATATCTGGTAGAGATGAGGTGCTGAATCTTTGATTACCATTAAACATGGATGTTACTGGTTCTTCGAATACCGTTGAAGGTGGATTAACCTTTTGGATTCTATTACTTGCCGATACATCTCTACTAATAGGTAAAGCATTACTATTGGAGAATATATCTGGATTGTCATTATTGAGGTTTCCAGTACTATTTTGTCTCAGCGTATTACTTGATTTTTTAGAGGATATATTGAATGCATTAAATGATGATGTCGTGTTTGTTGTTGTTGACATTCCTGTATTATTTCTTGATGGGATTCTCCAATTTGAAGAAGTTGATGGAGGTAAGATAACTGGAGTTGCATTTTCATCACCAAATGAATATGGCTGATATTGTTTGGTTTCTTCTAAATCTGGGTGTGCATTTTGATTATTACGTCTGTAAAAGAACACGAAGAAGATTACAGCTAGTATTATTAAGACACCTATGACTACACCAACGACAATACCTGCAATTGCACCACCACTTAGATCCGAACGTCTCTTATTCGAATCTTTCAATGAGTTACCTGTTGAACCATCTGGACTTAATACGTTAGTGGGGGATGTAGTTTCAACTAATGAAGTTGTTGTCACAAAAATTGTCTTTGGAGCTTGATTTGAAGCTGATACAATTGATGCTGTCACAATATGTGTTGTATATCTCAAAGATGTTAGAACTACTGAAGAGGAACGAGTTACTGTCTCTGTCTTTTCGGGAGTAGAACTTTGAGTAGTTTTAGATTTTAAGGTTGAACTTGATGTAGTTGTGCTTATAGTAGAAGTTGAACTGGTAGTAGAAGTTTGTGATGGTGCTGAACTTGTAGTAGACGTAGAAGTCCTAGATGTAGATGTAGATGTAGATGTAGAAGTCCTAGATGAACTAGTTGTAGTAGACGTAGTAGACGTAGAAGTCGTAGAAGTCGTAGAAGTCGTAGAAGTCGTACTTTTGCTTGTAATTGAACTAGTACTCGATACTGCTGGGGAGGAAGATGATGGATTCGAATCTACTGCTGCATCATTAATATATACATCCATTGATGACGAGCCACCACAAGTATCACTTGGCCAACCAAAACAATTTACAGAACAGCTGCTTTTAGGGCCTGGAGTTAATTTATTTAAACTTGATAATGAACTGCCACAATAACAATCTCCACCATCTAATAGACCATAAAAATCGGAGCCTGCACATTGTTGTTGACAATATGATGGAGATTGATAAGTATATGATCCCTTTGAAGTAGCGCCTGCACTTATTAGAGAAGAGGCAGAATAACAACCTTTATAGGAGTACTGATCAGCTAAAGATACCTGAGTATGAAATAGTAATATTATCGGCAGTATGAGGAATGTGTGATATGAATGCATGATATTAAAATTTTCTTTTGATGTAATGAATGATTAAATTATGATAATTTCAGGAAGTTTGGGATATGGATCTATTTCTTTGGTCTTGCGTAAGAAATATGGAAATAGATTTAAGAAGGGAATAGTAATGAGTGTATAACCTGATTTCAAAGGTGAAACACACTATTGGAAGAACTAAATAAAACAAAAAACAAAAACCAAATGGTGAAGAAAAAATAGATTGAAAAGCAGACTAACCTAACTGTAGTTCCTAATAGATTGACAATGATTTATGAATTGTTATCTTATTACTTATTTAGTATTGTTATTGCTTTCGTGAAAGGAAATGTGACGAGATTGTTTTAAATGGAATGTAATCTGCTATTAACCGAGTATAAGTATGAAGTGTTGGCTTAATAGCAGGCTGTTTAATTTATAGCTGTTCGTTATAAAAAGTAGAATATCTTTGTCAATGATATGGCTTTGTTCCAAATGTATATAAATATATTAAAATATAGAAATAAACAAACAAAAACCAATTCCTTAACAGTTACGTAAATAAAACTAAGAAAATAAAAAAGAACAGGAAATGAAGATTGGCCAAGCGAAGGCATATTAATCAAGAATTTTGTTAAGTTTCTGTAACACTGTGTATTGTTTGAACAAAACGAGTCGCAATATGTTTATTTACCAAAACACTTCTGAATCACAACGATGGTACCATGTTTGTTTATATCTTTAACCTGTCGTATTCTTCGAGACATCAGAGTTTCCTCTTTAGGCCTTCCCCGATAGGTGCATTGCTTTTTGTGTCACCTAACACGGACGCCACTATTATTGCGCACAGCAGACAAAACCGCGGAACATTTTCGCGTTCTGTTATGTAACTGTGCCTGTCTTCTAGAACAAAAAAGGAAGGAACGAGATTCCAGCCATGTGATCTGGTCATTGAGCACGGAGATACCGTGTTCTATCGTTTTATACGTTATACGCCCCATCGCAGAGCAATTCTTTTCATGTAGATATTATTCAATTAGAGATTGAAGTGAATGAGTTGGCAGGAATCTATGTACAGGGAAGACTAGATGATATCAGAGTAGAGTATAACACTTTTAGGAAACAAACCAATAGAGTATAATTATGTCTAAGAACAGTAAACACAGTAATAACTCTCTCAAGGCTATAGATAAGCGAGTCGCAAAGCGAAGACAGGTATACAAACCAATACTTTCTAATCCATTCACAAATGAAGCCCAACTGTGGCCGCATGTTAATGATCAACAAGTTGTTTTACATTTATTGCAAAACACAATATTAAATAAATGTAATCACCTAGTCAAAACACCAAAAGAAGATTGGCCATGGGATTTGGTTACAGATTACAATGCAGTAGTTGAATACCTATCCAATAAAGATACCGAATCTGCAATCTTATTCGTATGCAACAAGGACTCGGACATACCATCAATTATATTACAACAACTGCCCATACTATCTTTCATGTCTTCCCACCCTGTGACACTGGTTCAATTACCACATGGATCGCATTCAATAATCCAGAATTGTATCCCAATACCATCTGGTATTTTATTGATTCGTTGTAATGATAAATTAGACACGAAATTCATGAAACAAGTACAGACACAAACAAGCAAATTGGAATTTCCATGGTTGGGTGATATTAAATACAAAAACACTAAAATAAAACTGATTAAATCGTCAGCTCCATTGAAGTAACAAGCTTTTACGTGAACATAATCATATGGAACGCCTTTACACCGCACATCTAACACATCTATATTTCTTTTATTTTCCATGAATTTCGAAATTTTTCACTTTCCATGTTTTTCACGCTTTCTTTTTTTTCCTTTATATAAGCAATGGGATATAAGTAGCCAGAAAATTGTATTAGGGACTGTAAGGGAACTAGTGACCATACTCGACAAAATCACTAATTGGTCTCTTGATCATATCTCTCCGAGATTATAAAGATATTAATTAGCACATTCACATTTACATTCAAATTCAAGCATGGTTGTATTAAATCCAAATAACTGGCACTGGGTGGATAAAAATACCTTACCATGGACTAAAGATTATCTTAACCAAAAATTTCTTAACTTTCAAATCAAAAACAATACTGTAACTTATGAAGTTGTCGAAATAAGCAAAGTTACTGGTGATTCCAATGTTTCACAAAGAAAGGGAAAACCAATTTGTTACTTTGATTTATCCTTAGAGTTTAAAGTTAAAATAAATAAAGATGGTGATGATGAAGAAGAAGAAGAAGAAAATAATCAATCTGAGGATGGTGCCTTACTCTTACCTGAATTTATGCACGATGATGATGAATTTGAAATCAAAATTAATGGATTTTCAAATGATTCGATTGTTTTATTAAATAATGACTTTATCCCAGGATTCAGAAAGACTTTACTATGCTATCAAGTTGATTTATTAAAAACACATTCACAAGATTTAAAGGATTGATTGAAATACTTTATATACTTATACATACATAAATACATATAAATAAATATCAATATAGATTGATATAGGCTTAAGAAATACAATAAAAACTACCGTTAACTTGATATTTAATCAATAAACATACGGAATAATTTTGTAAGGAACTCTCTTTTGATATTCAATCCATTCATCACCATACTTTTCACTACATTTCTCTTCATCTCTCTGTTGTCTATGCAATAAAAGAATTGCAAAATAAATCGAATAGTAATAAGTTAGTGGTGTCACAAACAATGTTGTTAAACACCAACTCAAAGAGATTAACCAGTCTCCTAAGTAGTTAATATGTTGAGACATTGCCCACCAACTATCGCACAATAATTTTGTACCTCTCTTTGTCTGAATACTCTTTAAATTTGGAAGTTTTCCTTGTCTGAAGTTTGACTTTTCATAATTCGACGAATGGAATATCCAATATCCTAGAGCCATTAACCCTAAAATGAGACAAACCTTAACAGTACCTAAACTATTTGGTGAAACACTTAAAAATCTTGCTTGTAAAGAATAAGTAAATGGAACAAATGTCAAATCACCAAATGCCAGCATGAACCCAAAACCATCGGTAGTAACATCCATCATAGTCAACAGACCTTCTTCATTCAAAACTCCATCGAAGATATAAAAACCTTGTAGTAGGTTAATTAATAGTAAAGCATCATTAACTTTGGTAAATTTATTTTCTATCACATAATTGTGATGCAGGCAACTTAAATTAATCAAAAACCATAGTAGCATACCAGGTCTCAATTCGCAGAACAATTTAATATCAAAGATTCCCCAAAATAATCTTGGATTTAATTCTCTACCAATAAACCAATCATAGATGACATTGCCGGAGTTACCACCCAATGCCAACAAGGCGTTTGAACAGAAACTTTTGACATAACAAAATGAAGCCAAATAAAATGAAAATAGGATGGTAATGATACACAATTCAATGTGGTGGTCATACAAGAAAACCAACTCCGGCATAGCTCCTTCAGTCAATTGCCACCTAATGGCCAACACAAGGATCATCAGGATTGAATTTGAAATACCGTTTATAGTATACTTTAATTTTTTACCGTTTCTCAATTCTGTACCATCCATGACTTTACCTGGAAGTAGAACATCAAGAATAGACAATCCAACGAACCAACATCCATATGGGATCCACACAGCTGATGATTTGCCCATATTTAAGTAATACGCTGGGTCCTTATTAAATGCACTATTTGGGGTCAATTGGTTGTTGATAAGGACAGTAAAAGCAGGTAGGAATAAAGTCAGGAATAAAGTACCTAGATACCCACCAAATTCAAATTTAGTTGATCTGGGATTAAGTTCACTTACTTCCTTATCAGTTTGCTTTTCTTTTCCGTTTTCTTTAGCCATCATGGATCGAGTGATTGAGGGTTGTTATGCTTTGACCATAAGAGAGAGCTAAATAAAATTTGGAAAACCCCCCCCCCCCTAAATAAATCAGTTGTAACAACGAAGTATATCCTGGTATTTATAAATATGAATTTGATTGTTCACGGTTTACGAATTTCAATTTTTTTTAGATCGTATAAAAGATTATGTAAGTTGTTAAGCCCTTTCATAAAAGGAAACTATAAAAATAGTGCTCGTTTAAACGCCTACAAATACAAACAGGCAGATAAAACAACAAAAATAAAGCCATTTCTATATTAATGATTAACAGTTATGTATAGAGATTCTCATTAGCAATTAATATCATTCAAACTATTCAAAAACCAACGAAATCCACTACAAACTATGCCCTCATCGCGCCTACCAAATCATTGCTTCGTATAGAACATTCATTACCAGATCGTGGAAACGGAAGATCACTCCGCACGTGAAAAGTGAATCTAGTGGGTCCGTTTGGCGTGTTCAATACAGATTTCTATAGAGTTGATATTGATAGAATCTTCTATTTTAGCCAAAAATGACAAGGAAGAAGACGCAATTAAAGATTCCTGATATTCAAGGAAGCCAAGCACACATACTTGGTTGAACTTATAGAAATATGGGATTACAATCTATTGAAAGTTTGAGTCAGTTGAAATCCACTATGCTGGATGAACTACACGCATTAGCATCACCATCGTCATTACAAGTAGAACCATTATTATCAGATAAGAAGCTTAACAATAGCATACTAGAATGCTCCGAAACTATTATTGAATTTGAATCTCTAGTAAATGTGACTATTACAATAATTAACCAACAAAATAAGTATATCAAATTAAAATGGGTAAAACGGTCAACATTAGGTGAGTTTGATTCTTTGAAGATCATTGGTAATGTGAATGACCTATCGATAGATTTGCAGTCTCAGATTATAAAACAATATGAGACACTACTGCAGTTTATAAATTGGATATCCGAGTACAAGAAGGCTCTTCAACAAACTAAAAAAGAAAACTATACTCTGAAATTCAATGCAATTGACAAATTAAGAGACGATTCAATTAGCTCACATAAAATCCAAATATTTACCTCTTCTAGCAGCAACGATTCCAAAACTATCAACCCAGAGAACTTATCAACGACGAAAAATACGCTGCTAACGCAGACCAAGAAAGTAACCAAAAACTTAATCAAGGGTAACCAGATATTACAAGCTGGTGTACTACAAAGTGATCTAAACTTGGATGAATTAAAACAACAAACCAAATCATTACAAATGGTTGACGACAAGTACGACCAATTTCAGTTTGTATTTAACCAGACTTCAAAGCTAGTCAAATCATTAGAAAAATCATCGACACAAGAAAAAAGAGACGTCTATTTATCCCTCCTTTTCCTAATCATATGTATATCATGGGTTCTTTGGCGACGTATATTGAAACTACCAACTAAATTAGCATTGTGGATGTGCTTTAAATTTTTCAAGAGTATATTAGTTACAGTTGGTTTAATTCAACGACACATGCCCATTCCAGTCATGTCAAATCCACAAGGTACAACATCAGCATCTTTAATCTCAACCGTAGTGCAAACAACCACGGATAGTATCGAAGAAGCTGTTAATGAAGCAATGGATAGAATTCTATCACATGATGAATTATGAGTAGCTAGATATATAGAATATACTCTATATAAAACTGTTTGTATTGCTTTCTTCTCTTATGATCAATCATACTTAACGAGTTTTGTTGGGCGTGGTGCACGGTATAAAAGTTTTTTTTTTTCAATATGCGAAGGGAAAAAATTTCAGTTGGAAAATTTTCGATGCCGATGAGATGAAAAATTATTTATATTTATCCATTATTAAATATATATAGTATGCCGTATCGTAGTTGAGAAGAACCTATAATTAGTTTAGTCTCATATCCACATCGAGAATATTATTTAATAATGGCACCAGTTACTAAGAGGAACAACAAACGTTCAATTACACCAAATACTAAACCAACTAAAAAACCAAGAATTTCCATCGACTCAGAAGATGAGGATCAAAAATTCAGTTCAGAAGAAGAACAGGAAGAGCCTGTTAAAGATGCCGAATCATCTTCAGATGATGATTTAGATGATATTGTTTCTGATAACGAAGATAAAGAAGAAAAAGAAGTAGACTCTAAAGAGACTAACGCATCAACTGATGTAGCTGGTTCTTCTAACAACCACGACGAACAAAAGAGATTACTTAAGGAAAGAAAGTTACAAAGGAGATCAGGTTCAGAAATTCAACAAATTAAAAGTATATGGGAAAAATTACGTGTCAAGACTCCACCATTACCAAAGCAAATCCGTGATAAACTTTGTGATGAAATTTGGGACTTAGCTAAAGATCATGTTACCGATTTAATCTTAAAGCATGATGCCTCTCGTATTGTTCAGACTTTAATCAAATACTCTTCAAAAGAACGTCGTGAGAAGATTGTTGCAGCCCTAAAGGGTAAGTTCTATGTCCTTGCAACATCCTCCTACGGTAAATATTTACTTGTTAAATTATTACATTATGGTTCAAAAACTTCTAGGCAATTAATTATCAATGAGTTGCATGGTAACTTAAGAAAACTAATGAGACACAGGGAAGGTGCCTATGTTGTTGAAGATTTATTTGTATTGTATGCAACCAATGAACAAAGACAACAAATGATTAGAGAATTCTGGGGTTCTGAATATGCAGTTTTTAGAGACACTCACAATGATTTAAAGATTGAAGAAGTTTGCAGCAATGTTGAAAAGAGAAACATTATCTCTAGAAATTTACTTGGTACTATCACTGCATCTGTCGAAAAGGGTTCAACCGGTTTCCAAATTTTACATGCTGCTATGAAAGAATTCGTCAAAATTGCCAATAATAAAGAAATGTGTGAAATGATTGATTTACTACACGAACAATTCGCAGAATTAGTCCACACCCCAGAAGGTGCTGAAGTTGCTTGTACTTTAATTGCCAAAGCCAACGCTAAGGAAAGAAAATTAATCTTAAAATCATTAAAGGAACATGGTGATAAATTAATCACAAATGAACACGGTAATGTTGTATTCATTACCCTTTTAATGTGTGTTGATGATACTGTTCTTGTTTTTAAGACATTTGGCCCAGCAGTTAAAGAGGGCTTTGCAGATTTTGTTATTGACAAATATGGTAGAAGACCATTTATTTACATTTTAATAGGTTTAAGCGGTAAATATTTTTCACCAATTGTCAAGAATGAATTAGAGAAATACTATGCCATGGCCGAAGCTACATCCAAGAAAGAGCCATTAGCCAGAAGATATGAGTTATTAAAGAAATTCGGTTCTCTTTTCCTAAATGGTGTTGGAAAAGAATACTCTTCCATATTAATGGAAAATCTAGGTTGCCAATTTGTATCAGAAATGTTAACGGATGATGAGTTTTATGAACAACTAGACGAAAAGAATATCGGTAAATACAACGAAATCTTAAATTCTATAATTGTCTTTTTTAAAGGTGACATCACAGAAGAAGATCATCCAATACACAATGCATTCTCTACTAGATTATTAAAGAATTTAATCTCTGGTGGTAAATGGAACAATAAGACTAGAGAAGTTGAGCCATTTAAACACATTAAGGGATTAGGTGCTGATTTTGCTGTTAAATTTTATGAAGATATCATTGATTCATCAAACTTATTGTCTTGGATAAATGAATCCGACAGTTCCTTTACTATTGTTGCACTATATGAAACATTAAATGAAGTTGATACTGGAGACCAATTTATTGAAGATTTAGAATCTGTTAAGAAAGATATCGAAACCGACTCTAACAAAGGTGCCCAATTATTGCTTAAATTGATGAAATAAATATAAACATGGGTAGGAAACTATAAATCATTTAATCTCATATATAAAAGTATACTGGTAATAATTGTATATAAATAAATTGTATATTAATCAATATTTTATCTTAAAAAATTTGTATTATTTTCGGTAATAGGAAAAAATTATGTTAGTGAAAAAGAAAAAAAAGAACATCAATGAAAATAGTATCAGCTTTGAGCCAAGAGAATAATCATTTTAAGGGATATTTACAGGAAGAAGAAAATAAACAGTTATTGAAGATAGTAGTAAATATTTAGTAATCTAGGACCATACACTATAGAAAATTAGAATGGAACCCAGTGAATTGGGTCAAAATAAGGACGAAAATAAGGATGTAAATGACATAAACCAGGAGGCAGACGAAGGGCAACATATAGAGGAACAAAAACCTCAAGATGAAGAAGAGGCTAGTGACCATGAAAAGAAAGACTTATCTAAGCAGGAAATTAATTATGTTGGGGAAGAAAAAGAAAAAGAAGAAGACAAGGAAAACAAGGAAGAAAAGGAAGCAGATAACATTAATACTCCGAAACAGGACAGCGCAGATGAGAATGATAGAAATGGTGAAGCAGAAGATGATTCAGACGATTATGAAGAAGAAGTGAAGTTAAATATACCAGATACAGGGCCATATTACACTTTCCCAATAATTACAGCGTTACCGCCAGATATAGAGATTACAGCAATCGAGTCGTACGACGAACATGTGTATATTGGTACTAATACAGGGGAGCTATTACATTATTTTGAAATTGAATTTGGTAATTATTTACTTGTATCAAGGACAAAATTTGATGAGTCTCAGTCCAATAATTTTGCAATTAATAGAATAATATTATTACCAAAGATCGAAAAAGCGTGTGTCTTATGTAACTCAGAATTAATTTTATTTCTTTTACCAGAGATGGCACCAATGCCCAATATTACTAAGTTACGTAGCGTAAATGATGTAATTTTGAAGAACAGTAAAGGTAAAAATGTTATAAAAGGGAAGAATAAATGTGAAATTTTCGTGTTCAGAGACCAATGCCTTAGACTATTAGTAATAACTGAAACAGGTTTTAAATTAGTGAAAGAATTTGACTATAAATTTATTGACAAAGGTATTTGTCACGATACAACATTGATGGTTTCTAAGTTAAATAACTATGAAATTATAAACCTACAGAGAAAAGAAGTAGTTCCATTATTTCGGATAAGTGAAAACAGCACCGATGGAAACTACGAGGACAAAGAATCTAGCTTACATCCCATAATCGTTGATTTCGATAAAAATAATTTTTTAGTTTGTTCAGGTGGAACATCGTATGATAGTAATTCGATGGTATTAGTAGTCAACCATGAAGGGGATATCACCCAAGGAACAATAGAATTAGATCATTATCCAAGGAATATTATAGTCAACTACCCTTACTTATTAGCCGGGATAGAATGTAATGAAATTGTCGTTTATAAGTTTTCACAGGATATGGGAGGTAAATTACAAAGCATAACTGCTTCACATTCTGAGCTGCAAATATTTGAAACGAGTAAAATATTTAAAAATTTCAACAATAATGAAGTTCATGACCAAGTACCATTTAAGGAAGAATTGATTGATAAATTAAGATCTACACCTTTATTGAATGACCTCAATGAGTCCCAAATTAATATTGATTTTAAAAAAAAATATGTTGAACAGATATACGAGCAAACATCATCCATAGTGATGTGCCATGAACTTAGCCTATATGCATTAATAAAGCCACCTATCTTTCTTGAAATAACGAAGTTTGAAGAAGAAGAAATTGAAGTAATTGAAAAATATCTACAAATTTGTCACGAATTAAATGTGAACACAAATTTTAGCAAACTACAAAGGAATTATTTAAAACTATTATACTTATTATTAGTCGTACTACACAATGAAAGAATTAATTTAGAAACAGTTAATAGATGGTGTAGACGAATAGAAACGATTGATATAAGAATATTTTTATATCTACTAGATTTAAGAATATATGGGGAATTATGGATATTCAATGGATTAAAAAAGATGGTTTTAAATTTGAAAAGTTTAAAACTTATAAATAATTGTGAAGAGGATAACAAAAATAATTCTAATAAAATTACCATTGTTAGAAATTTCCTACAATTAATACGGGGAAAATTAATGGAAATTATAATATTTAAGAGGGATAAGATCAACGATATCGATAATATTATGAAAACGATCGACATAAATCTTTTCCTGGGACAGTGCTCTGATGAAAATGATAAATATTCTATAGACATTACTGAATTTGATGAATCAAACCATGATGAGATTATTAGAATCTTAAAGCAAGAATTGATTCCAAAGAACAAAAAATATAACAGACTTTTGAAACGAATTTATACACAGAAGGAGATGTTCCCCGAAGCTATAACACTTTTAAAAATAGAGATAGTAGATGAAGCGACTGAAAAAGGTATTAACAGATTACTATATTTTATTAATGTTCATATTAATAAGTTGCCAAAGGAGTATATTTTGGATGGTCAATTAGTAGATATATTGGTTTTTGTATTAACTGAAATGGAAAAAATAACTTCAAATGAAAATAATAAAGGTGATGAGAGTAGTAAATTAAAAGATATAATTAGTCGAATACTAAAAATATTATCCCAAGTTGGAATGGATTCACATATTTTACTTAATAGACTAGATGAAGTAGGTGAGAATATTGAGGTTAAAGTTATGATTCTCGAAGAGATAGGTATTAAAAATGGTATTAAAAATAATAATAAAGAGGATAGTAAATTCTTGATTGAATTCTATGTGACAAAGTTACAACAATGTATTGAAAAAGATGGTATTTGGGATATAGTTTTGAATTTTTTAGATGAATATAAAAATGATTTAAATTATGAAAAAGTTCCTGTTGACGAGTTTTTAGAAGTAAAATTGAGATATAATAAAAAATGTTATGATTTCTTTCAATGCTATAATAGCATCAATGAATTATGCAGACCTGACAAAGACTGTGATTATGAAATATTAAAAATGGTGCATGATTTACTAAAGAAATTTGACAAAGAAGACTTTTTGACGATCTTATTTATTTTTAAATACAAGAATATTTTGGTGGATGAAAGTGATAAATTGGATATATTTATGAAATATAATGATTTTTTGAATATTGAGAAACGACTTACAGAGGGAAATTTTTATAGAATATTAAAGCATTACAGTGATAATGCGAATAAGTTACCATCACTTGACTTAATAATTAAATTATTGAGGAGGAATATAAAATATTTAAACAATTTTAATATGCTTATGAAGGTATTAAAGGAAATTCCAACTAAATCTCCGCTTTTGTTAGTTGCACCATTATTATTAGAGGTGGTACGTAAAGATGAGGAGACCAAACAGGGTTTAGAATTGAAGAAGGCATTATTAAAGGATCAGCTTTATATTTACAACGACATATTGAATAAATTAGATACATGAATAGATAAATCAATATATATACATATAATATTATGGGAAAAAACAGAAAAATATTTATTACTTCATTAAATCAGAAATTGGTTTCAAACCTGAGCAAACTTCGTACAGTACATTAATTTTTTGATTATCTTTAACCAAATCTGGGTTTCTTTGTAAACTCAACCTAACTATATTGCTATTCTCTACTAATTTTTGTTTAATGATCTCATCCTTTGTTATTGAATTAAAGGTTTCTTTATTCGAACCAGGTAAAGGATTGTATTTACCCTTCATGGCATTTACGAATTTTCCATTATCGATTTTAACATCGAAGTTCTTTAAAAACTTATCCTTTTGCAAGATTGTTGCATTTCCTGGGATATAATTGTTAAATGATTCATTCATTAAAGAGTATGAGCTTGTGTATGAGTTAATAGATGGATTTCTATGGATTGGGAAATTTGAATCTGTTAGTGTCTTAACAGCAAAGTTTGATAATGCAGAGACAGGTGTATTGTACAAGCTGGTTGAATATTTCAATAGGGCAGCTGGTGAAGGATCTTCTGGGTAGAAAAATTCGGTTTCTCTAACAAATTTTGACTCCTTTCTGGCATACGTATTGTTCGACTGATCTCTTGAAAAATTTGCACTTCTACCTCTTTTATTGAAGTCCTTCTTTTTGAACTGCTTTTTTGTTTGAAGTTGTTGATTCTTATTTTGACGAGTGGAAACATTCGACGTAGTATCTTGTAAGATATCTAGAAAGTCAGAAGAGGATGGTCCTGTAGATTTTTTTGAACTGAATTGAGGTTGTTCTAATTTAAGTGAAGAAGTGTTCGTATCATTACGATTTGTTATCGTTTCTTGGAATCTTCTATTGCCGCCATTACTTCTATTCTTGAATCTTCTATCATTATTTCCAGCATACGATCTATTGTTTGAGTCTCTTTTTTGATTTTTAGCTTGTTTATGAGAAGGTGTCTGAGTTACAGTTGTAGCTTGTTTGGCCTTTTTTAAAAGATCATTGATAAAATCTTGAGTGATATTTGTACTATAAAAAGCACGAGAAACTCTTCTATGCAGCATTATTGATCCCTTATCCTTTGAATTCAGTAGATTTCCGATGTTTAATTGATATTTAGAAGGGGAAAGGAGATCGATTTATTTTATAAATCGTTGTATTTTTCACTTTAACGTTTTTTTTCCAAAAAGCACAAGCAAAATATAACCCGGACAGATGTTTTTTTCGTGATTGATTGATTAATGGATTCAACCATTGGATAACGAAAGCACTGATCCATAGCAGGTAGAGGTGATCCCTGCATATAGCTAACGCATATCTTTCAGTATGAATAGGTGATTGAAACGATTATATACTTCAAATTCCGATTTTATTCTATTTTTATTTTATTTACACGCATAAAAAGGTATTATATATGGAACGACTAAAGTATGTAGGTATATGTAGTAAACCTTGCTGAGCTTGAGGTCACTATTTTTTTGGCTTGCAAGCTCCACCACAACATCCAGTAGATGCACCGGTAGATGATCTATTTGGAGCCCGTGGATTCTTTGAAGCCAGCGTATTTTTTGGCGGTCCCTTAATATCATCATTATCTCCCAATTCTGTATCTTCATGGATATGTAAGTGGTAGATTGGTTTAGTTTCATCATCTTTTACCTTTTCACCTTGAACAACATTTCTCTTTAAGAATATAGCGACGTCTTCCATCAGTTTTACTTGTTCTAAAGGTTTTAATCCAGGGTTTGGTGGGTTGGTCATGCCATCTCTCATTTGTTTCCTTGCAGCTAAGAGCATTGTGGTATCATTATTAAAGGCTATTCGTGCTGCTTTCAGGCCATGTCTATAAGCTGTCAAAGCTTTTTGAGTGACGTTAATGCTGCTCATATCTAATGTTATTACTGCCAATTATGCAAGATAGGTTTGTTTGTGGTGTGGTAATTAATAGTGTTCTTTGTGTATGCTATTTGAATCCTTTTTCAGTGCAAAACTTGAAATCCGCACTTTAAAAATCCTGGGGAGAGAAAATTTGGTCATGTGACAAAGAGGAATATATGGATTCTGCTATATAAACTGATAGAATAGAATAATATAGAACAGAATTAAGAATTAAAATATAGTTATACAAGTGTAGTTAAAGATACATATATAGTAGAGATATGTTGTGCATGGCTAATAAAGACAATATTACTTTTTAAAGTTTGAGTGCATTAGGGTATATGAATCGACGACTGCTTTTAAATGGCAGATGGATCCAATGACGACAAAACAGTGAAACATTTGATGCGAACTTCCAATCATATCAAATTTCCCTGGCATGATACTTTCTGGGATTCTGAATCCATAGATTAGAGCGCCGACGATGTAGAAAAGAGCTTCCCATAGGACGAATTTAAGACTGATTCTTTGGAGGACACCGTTGATACCAAACTTGTATATACCTGTTAATAATGGAGCTAGTCCTGAAAGTCCAAAGGTCACGAAAAAGGCTGCTCTCAGAGGCCTATACTTAGCTACGTTAAACTTTTCATTTAGCACGACGATTGAACATAGTACTGCTAGACAGCATGTTAGGCCGAAGAAAAAAGTGAAGTATCCTATGTGATCAAAGTAGCCAAAGTAGACGATAGGGATCATGGAACATGAGATTAGTATTATGATACCTAGGTAGTCTAGTTTACTCCATAGATTTGAGTAGAATTCCGAGTGTTGTTTCAAACAATGAAAACAGCCACTACATAGCATACAGATAAAAGCACCCATGAGAAATACATTAATGATCACATAGTCTGAAGTTGTCGTAGTGGAGAATTTAGGAATTAAAAGCTTATCAATGAGGAATAATGATATGACCAGATAGATAAGCGATGGGATAAGATGTGTGTATATGTTGACTGACTCGTTATTCATGTAGAAGAGGGATTGTATACATTTTGAGAATGAGTTTGTTTCTCTTACGTAACCTGTTAAAATCTTGTCATTATCCTTTTGCCAAGTTGGTAATTCGCTAAAGCTGTATAGAGGAGGTTTCGAGCAAGATAATTTCTTCGTAATCTTTGCTTTAGTATTTGCTTTTTTGGTTGTAATTGTAGAGGTAATTGTTGTCGAGCTATCATCGTCTAGTTTCTTGACACGAGATGGTTGTGAGTTTCCCATATTTTCTGTGGTATGGTACTTATCGTTTTGAATATTACCTTTGTTGTTTCTATTTTTAATTGTAATAAACGACATCCCAGATATATTTATATATGTTTGGAATATGAGCAAATAAGAAAAAAAAGTATAAAAGAAAAATAAATAAATAGGTAACTTTTTATAATGTGAAGGGAATTTTACTTATTATGTATTGACTAATTCTTATTACATGGACTCAAAGTCAAAAAATTCGTAATGAGTCGTCTTCCCTTTGTTTTCTTATATACCCATCCAATGATTTGTTCACACCAGAGAGAGCCAAGCATCTAATTCGTAATTCCACTCACCGTATTTGCGCTTCTTTATTTTGTATCAGCTAATAAATAATAAATCCATTATCGCACGCCATACAAACAAAAACAAACGTTCATCATCGGTTTGTCTACTAGCCGATGCGCCATTTCTCTGGAGAAAATGAAATAAGCGAAATAAGCGAAATAAGCGAAAACTGCGGAAATTGCAAATGAAAATCGCGTTGAATGGAAATTTTTTTTTCATTGAAAAAGTTTTTGTTGAGAATTCTAATTCCGAAAACGGTTAAAGACCGAATTAGGGTTGGAATGAGAGTGAATTAGGGCTTAATAGCAGCCGTGTTGAAAATTGCATCGGATTTTCAGAGGAAAGTTAGGGTTAGTGGAAAGTCGGCAGGGTAACAAGCCGGGTATTGTTTTCAAAAGTGAAAAGTTTGTCTGGGGGAAACATGGGCGGATTATAAGTATGACATAAATATAAGGTGGTAGGAAATGTTATAAGTGAGTTATTCCATGAGTGTATTGGTTCTGGTTACTACAAATTATGGACACATTTAATGAGTCACTGATCAAGAGACATAATTTGTCGCCAGTCAAACATAGTGATATAAATGATGCGGATCATTTAAATGCAATTGGCGTGGTAGACCTTACGGGTGCGCCGGTGCATGATTCACTGAGCTACACACTGAAGATGGAACAGCAGCATTCGGATGCGAGAGAGTGCGACCCAAATACTTATTTTGATCAATTGACCAGTACCCTGTCGAACAGCGATACTATTTATTCCCAATTAAAGGATTTCCAAATTAAGTATGATCATGATATGTTGGGAATCGATATGGCTCATCATGAAACGGCCCATGAGAATCATACCGATATGACACCAAATGTAAATATTAAAAGGCAAAAGTTTCAGGGAAACGATAATAATCATACTACTAAAGAACCAAAACAACATATACCGAATCCCATTATTGACAAGAAGGGTACTGTACTTTCTGATGTTGATCATTCAATGGTGCCTGTGGACATTATCGAGACGTTTGAAAAGACATTAAAATTCTCGAAATTCACCAAATATTTTTACAAGATTTTAATAAAGATAGAATCCCTATCACAACATAAAAACCATCTTTTGAGAAATGGCTATCAAATTGTTCTCGTCTGTAAGATTTGTAAACATGCAATCTTCTTAATGTCAAGCTCCACGGGAAACGTCAGTAAACATATCGTAACACATTCTGAGATAGATTTTCTACAGAATGGTTTGGTAAATAACGAAGAACCAATAAATAACAACTACCGTACGATCATTAAATCAATGCTGATATCAAATAGTAAGTTTGAAAAAAAGTTACATAACAGCAAAGAATTATCACAATTAAGCTGGATTATATTTGGTGATATACCATTATTTAGCGGTCAGTTCTCAACGGCTTTCCAATTCAATTATTCTAACGATCCATTTTCTCTGAAGACTCCTTCTGAAATTAAAAATGCTTTGATATCCCTAGATAAAGACTTTAAATATGAAGTTATCAATGCACTATCCACAACAACGCATGTTTCTTTGATAATTGACACCTGGAAAAGTCAAACACACTCTTCTCATGAATATTTAGTTATTATTGCGACATTCGTGCCCAATACTGCTTCATTATACAATGGGTTTACAAGCATATTGGCTACCTTTAACAATAATTATGGCCAATTACAAAATACAGTTCCATTAGCGCTAATAGATATTACAGATTTAAAACTTAAGAAATTTGATCTATCCCAGACTTTGCATGATTTGCTATTTCATTACAACATACAGAGCAAACTCTTTTCTATAACTTCTACTAATAAAAATAATGAATTGGATATAATCAATCGGCTTTCCCAGTCATTTACAAATAGCATATACTCTATAACAGACGCTCTAAATGTCTTTACTAAACTATTAACCAAAGTATACAATCAAATAAACCCATTCATTAAGGATATTCTAATACAAATAAAAAAATTCGGAATTTCAATTAATACTGGATTAACAAAGACAAGGGTAGACTTTCTAAATCATTGTCATAGATTATTACCTCACTATACATACACATCTACTGAGGAACCTTCATTAAGAATTTTGTTAATCTTACAACAATTTGTCCAAGATTGGGATAAAATAAATTTCTTTAAACAAAATTTGGAACCTGAACATACAATAAATAAATTTAAATTTACGGACGACCATTTGTCCACCTTAAATTTCACCAACGATGTCATTCAACCATTTATTGATGTTGTATTATTACTAAATAGTGACAGTTCAAATTCAATAATTTTTGCATTGTATTATTATCACAGCATACTTCTGCATTTTAAATACCTAAACCAGATGATTCAAAATAATACCCATAACCTAACACCATTACAAATCAATATTATAAATGCAATTCTATCCTGTGAATATTTAATAAAAGATAGTCTTAATTCACTACTAAATGATAGCACAAATATTCAACTATATGCTCTATGTGACTTTTTAACACCTTTCAGTAAGTTTTCATTTATGAAATATTTACTTAATGATAGTGAAAAGTACAAAGGAATTTATAAAAATACAATGCGGTGGTTAACATCCTATTGTGATGAAAGTGATATAAGCACAGATAGAGATAATAAGGGCAAAAACAGCACCAACGAAGAAATTGACGAACGTTTAATTGAAAACAATACCGATGATGACACACAAAATAATGCCAAGGAAACAATTGAGCCTATATTTGTTGATCTTTCAGATAATAAAATTGATCAGGAGGATGAAATTGGGAAATATTTACTAGATGATTCTGTAAAAGTTCCAGATACCTTAGCAGACGCAAATATGAAAATGTTCAAATATTGGACTACTAACAGGGAGAAATATACCAAGCTATCTACTATTGCATTGCATCTATTATATATTAAAGCATCCACCATAGATTCTACAAAAATGTACAATATGTCTTCCAATCTAATTCATTCCAGTCTTCCATTAGAGGAAAACTTACTAAATGCATTGGTTCGATCCCGTCATCACTTATCCTTATTCATGCCTAAAGGTACTGGTGATAATACTCTATATGATCCAATATTTACTTTGAAGATTTTATTAAGATATGGGTATATACCGTCATAATCATTTAACTAGTTATAGCTGTTGATTATTAGGTATATTAATTGGTATTATGATGAATAACGGTATTATTATTGTCATTATTGTCATTATTATTATTATTATTATTATTATTATTATTATTTTAAGTTATTTACTTGTTTGTATGTGTGTGCATCCTATGTATAGTTTATTTCAATGATTTTTGGGGATTATGTGATTCCTCTAATTTTGTTCTCATATAGTTCAGAAATAGAAGAGCAGTTGTAGTTCCTGGAATTATTTTTACAGTATTTCTGACAAATCCTTTGTATAGCCACTTGATCACTTGTGAATTACTACGATTATGACGTAGATATATATGCTGAAAAGTTTCTCTATATGCATTTCTGTATATATGACAAAACCTGTTGTTCCAAATTTTCATATTTACTGATTTAACCGAGCTTGGCTTTGACTTTGACTTTGGTGAAGTTGCATAAATATCCATAGCTTCTAATCTTTGATAGTGAATTCTTTGAACCTTTCCAAATGGGAATTGGATTACTTGTAAGCAAAATGCAGCAGTGACACCTGCTACAAATATAAACGATCTCTTTATCCATTTAGAATCTTTAAAATGTAGACGGTATTTATCCTTAATATATTCAAACATGAAAAAATATGTTGCAAACCCTAGCGATTCCTTCAAGAAAGTTAGTGTAAACCCACCGAAACATCCAGTAACACCAATCTGCTTCAGTTTATTCCAACCGTATACCCATAAGTTCTCATGCTTCATTGTTTCCAAAACTAATTCATCTGTGGTAGACCTTATAAAGATAGAATCTATTGGCGTAGACATTATTGCTTCTGCGGTCCCGGCTACAAATCCAGCTTTATAAATATTCCAATAATAATGCTCCGAATTTCTCCCTTCTTTATTTAAAACAGATAGCATTTGTAAATATGTCGAGTATAACACAGCACCAGCAATAGAGTTGGTGATTAGAGGAGGAAGAATCCTTCTTGGTATAACCTTCCAACCATATTTACTCACTGCATTAGTAAATAAATATACAGAGGAGGACTGATAAAATTTACCCTGAGCTCCAATGCTTGCTGCATTACCAGTGTTTTGACCAAGTTTTATGTAATGTAAATAATCAAAACGTGGTGGTTTAAATAGTTTTAAAGGCGATCGTAGATAAAGTGTTGTTAATCTATACACAGCTGTACGACCAGCCGCACTTAATGCACCAATGACGGAAGAAGAAGAGGATTGTGATACAGGTTTGGCTAACCCATCATCAGTTAACTGTTTATCATTCGATACAGAAACGGTTGCTGTCATTTCATTGTTCGATATCTTATTGCTACGTGTATTGATATAATTCTCTTTTGTTTATTTTCTGCTATTTCTTTTTTATACAGTCACGGATCGCTTTTTGAAACCAGGAAAAGAAAAAAACTTCGAACGACTATTAATATATAAAACACCAAATACAAGTAAAGAAGAAGAATAATTGTCTGAAGGAAAAATAAGGTTAATTACAGTACTTTTTAAATAAAATTTAGATCATTTATATTTCTTCCAAATAAAAAACCTTTGTGAAATTTATTAGCGCAAGTGGTTTAGTGGTAAAATCCAACGTTGCCATCGTTGGGCCCCCGGTTCGATTCCGGGCTTGCGCATTTGTTTTTATTTATTAATTAAAAATATTTGATGGTAATAAGTATCTCTTTATTTTCGTTTTTATATTTATCAGTGTGTGGTTAGATAAAGTATTTTATTATTATTTTATTTATTACAGTGTATCTATTATATTAATTGAATCTTATCATCAGTTAGAAGATTTTTAATAACATTATATCTCATCACATAAATACTTCCAATACTCAATTCTATATCTTCATTCAATTCGGGTATAGTGACAGAATAATGGTATTTACCAAAGTCATTTTTAAACAATAGCGGGTCTTCTTCAATCCTTCCATCAGATGGACCTTTTACATACACGAAAACAAATTTATTTAGATCTGGTTCGTCTATCATATTAACACTACCTTCTGTATCGTTAATAGCCTGTAATTCAGGTGGCATATGCTTCAAGATGCTAGTATTTAACAATTTCAATAGTATTGCAAAATGCCTTTGATGGTATTCTAATTCTTCCTTTGATAATAGTTCATCTAATAATATTATGTTCGGGTTAAACCTTTCTGCATCTTCCCCACCGTCGTTGTTTCTTTCATTTAATTGCCTCAAATATAAAGTGAATTTATCAACTTTTGACAACCTACATCGTATATAACTTCTTACAACAAACTTAACCCTTTCTAATTCCGCTTCCATGCAAAGTAATGGCAACATATTGTTACTATTAGCAGGCCGATTTCCTAGATTTTGAAATGAACCATCTTGTATACTGGTATTGAGATCATCACGATTATTGTTATTATTTAAAGGCAAAGATGTTGTTTGGTTTTCCATGAACTTCATTGATATAATCTCCAACCTTTCCATCTGTTCTTGAATACGCATCAGCACCCTTGACATTAGGATATGCGGATATGGTAACAATTCTGGGGCACACCTCTCGTTTCTCCAATGTGTGGTTAACTGTTCATAATCTTTTTCTGGAGAGATAATCTGGTTCAAAAATGGATTTCCAACCTTTTCATTGCCTTGATATGATGAATTCAAAACAGTACTAGAGTTACCAACATTATTGGTTGCAGCCGTTTGCTCAGAATAGTTTACAACAGTGGTATCCCTATCTAATTCTGCTAATATATCCTCAATATCAACGTCCATGGTATATTTGTTTATATTATTCGGTGGAATACTTATGCCCTATCAATATATTACCTGGCTTTACTGAACTCTAATATAACGTGAGTGGGCTCTTATTAAACTGATATTTTCATTTCTTCAATGTGCTGTCGCTATATAAAAACTATTTCACGCGTTTCGTGTAAATGATACTTATAGCGTATTAAGAAAATGACAAAAGCTACACATGGAAGTAGAGAACCATCCTGTGAAGACAGTAGAGGAAGACGAACTGTAATAAATGTTAAGTTGTAATTGATGGATAGATTAAAGGAATTAGAAGCAAAGAGACAGCAACTAAAGGAATTTCGGGAAAGAAACAGGCAATTTGCAAGCCAAAATGAAGGATCATTTGTAAATCATTTATTAAAGCATAAGATTGATGATCCTTTGGAAAAGGATGATTATGAGTCTAATGATACCAACTTTGGAGAACGTCATGAAATGGTTAGTGTATCAATTCAAACGGATCAAGTTTTTGTTGGGAATAACATTGGTAATGATATAAGTCCTTTGGCAGAAATTCAACCTTCTTTGCGAGCAATTACCTATGATAAAGCAATTCAAACTGATCCTCCGATTGAACCCGATACGCAGGAGAATAAGAAATTTACATCCGAGTCTGACGAAGACGGTAAAGAAAATAGAGATAAGGATGAGATACAAGTGGAGAATGTAGCAATTGAAAAATCAATACATACGGTACTTGAACCATTAATCGTAACGGATGAGAAAAATTCCATTATTTTTAATAGTTTCATTAGGGAGGGAAATACTAATGCTCAAGTTATGCCAGATCTTGAAAGCAATCAGTGGTTTCGTCAATTGTATCGATTTACAGCACCGATCGTTAAGCAAGATAATCAAAAATTATATTGTGTTGGAATTGACCATGATCAAAGTAGAAACATTTCTGTTATTGTTTATCAATCTCGTCCTAATGTACCAACAAATACTAATACTCCGGATATATTGACAATCAAATCGATTAATAAATCCTACATTTATGTGGTTGGCATGTCTGATGGGAGGATAATTGACCATTTAGAATTTAAAGGGCAATTGATGACAGGCTGCTCTATCTTAAGAAAAAGTAATATTTCAGTAAACAATATCTTGTCTATCTTATTTGTTACATCAAGAGGTAAGACTATACTATATGAGTTGAGACAGCCCCAAATTAAGAACAAAGAGATGATGTTACCAGAGAGAAATTTGATCACTAGGAATTATAATTCTGGGAACGGTTCAATCTTTGGAATTTGGGAAAATAAATTTAAACTTATATGTGGTGGAACTGATGGTGTTGTGAATATACTAAATTCTCTGGATTTGACAGTATATAAAGATTCTACGTCAATTAGTAAAAACGAATCTGAGGCGATTGCATTAGTTCCTCCAGCAGTCAATGATTTTATAAATACACAAGGAAAATCGATGAGGGAAACACTCTTCCACGAATATCTTTATAAGTTAAGTTTATGTGGAGAAGTAGGTATAAGCACTCTCGTTGGTTCGCCCTTTGATGACGATTGTCTGTTTATCGGCGGTGAAGATGGTGGTATATATAAAGTTTTATTGAAGGAAATCGAGGATTCAAAATTAAAAATATCACTGAATAATAATCAGTTTTTGCCGTATGACGATATTGATGAACAAAAGCGAGATATTGCAAGTCAGTCGAGTAAATTATTCCATTCCTCTGGTGTATCGGATCTCTCGATTAGCAATGAAGGGCTTTTGTTGTCTAGTTCGTTAGATTGGACATGTGTGTTATGGGATACAAAGAATGTTACTAAATTGGACGCAATAGATTTTAGTAATCCTGTAATATCTGTTAAATGGTTACAATATGAAGAGTCTCGGTGGTTATGTTGTGCAATGACTGTAGAGAAACTTTACATTATTGAATTCTTTTTGAAAAAAGTTATAAGTGATGAGTCTAATATTGCTGAAAATTCATTATTAAAGGCTACAAAGTGGGAGCGTAGTTTACCGACTACAATACTTTTCACCATCGATCATAACGACGTCTCATTTGAAAAATTTACAACTTTCAACGTAGTGAATAGCATGGCCAAGGATGGCCTAACTAAGCCCTTTGTTATTCTCGGTTCTGACAATAATGAAGTTGCCTATGTCGAGCTGAAAATAAATAAAAATATATAGAATAAAGTGACGGAGAGAATAGCAAGTATTTCTGTCTCTGCTACTCCAGAACTGCTAGCCATACAAATATTCTTTGTTTAAAAAAAGCTCACGGAAATTAAAAAAACAAGCAGGAAGGACACGCTGAGTCAATGCTTAGTAATTTATTGAGCAACGGCTATGATTTGTTCCGTTGGTACTCCCGAGAGGGAGAGAGCAAGGTTGTTCGATTTGCTAATGCACTGTAGCACACGGCAGTACAATGAAATAACCATTCCAGTGTTCCGGTACGATTTCAGTTCAAGACTAATATATTATATAATCCTAGTTACAATTCTTCTTTCAACGTCCATGCATCATGTACATTCATACATATATATATATAATTGTTTTTTTCCACTTTTGCTTAAATAATCATTTTCATTGTCAATTCGTTGAAAAGTGAAAAATTCAAGTCGAAACAAAAAATATAAAGGGGAAACTCACTACTGTTACGATAGAACAAAGAAGGAAAACAAACAACCACAACAGCATATACTACTAACAATAACATATAATAATGTCTAGCAGTACTTTTATGTCAATTGATAAAGCGATTGAACACTTTACACAAAATAAATTCGTCATTGTAATGGACGATGAAAGTCGTGAAAACGAGGGGGATTTGATTTGTGCAGCTGAAAATGTTACCACAGAAGATTTAGCATTCTTAGTGCGCCATTCTTCTGGATACGTATGTACACCAATGAGCAATGAAATTGCTGATAGATTAGATTTGCCATTGTTGAGAACTGGTATGAAATATGAATCCTCTGCTGATGATAGACATGGTACAGCATATACTATTACTGTTGATGTTGCAGAAGGAACGACAACAGGTATATCCGCCCATGACAGAGCTTTAACATGCAAGAGTTTAGCAAACCCAAAATCCGGTGCCAGAGATTTTTTGAAACCAGGGCATGTTTGTCCATTAAGGGCTGTTGATGGTGGTGTCCTAAAAAGACGTGGCCATACTGAAGCTGCCGTAGATTTATGTACATTGAGTGGTTTACAACCTGTTGGTGTGATTTGTGAGTTAGTAAATGATAGCGATGGGTCAATGATGAGACTAGATGATTGTAAGAAGTTTGGTGAAAAATTTGGTATCCCATTAATCACCATTGAAGATCTAGCAGAATACATTAGCCAACAAAATAATTGAACGCTGCTATGATGCTTATATACTTATATAAGATATGTAGATATGTAGATATGTAACTATAATGTTAACTCACACAAGTACAATGTATACTACTTCTATTGTAAATATAAATATAATAATCCAATACAATATATTATAATAAATTTATATACGTATTGTATACTTACCCGCACCACTGTACTACTCTCCAAGGAATAAAAAAAGAAGATTTCAGAGGCTTTATTAATTATGTATTCTCAAAGTATATATATACAAAATTCAAATGGATATAAAAAATCATAAAGCCAAAGTACAGGAGTATAGTGTAAAGGTGTAAAGAATGAACAGAATATTTGGTTACGGTAACAAAAAGAGCCATGATCAGATGATGAAGGAGTCGACTCAAGCGATGACTCAGGCCCAACAAGGTTTACATTCAAGGGTTTCGCAACTGGATACTCAGATAACACAACTAAACTTGCAATTACAAACAATTCAAAAGAAACTAAGTAACATGCGTTCTCCAGCAGGGAAGAAGCCATTAAGAGCACAGGCTTTGAAACTCTTAAACAAGAGAAAGAAGTTAGAACAGATGAGAGAATCGTTGGATAACCAGGATTGGTCGATGACACAGGCACAAATGATGAGTGACACGCTACAAAATACAATGATCAGTGTGAATGCCATGAAACAGAGTAATATGGCATTAAAATCTCAGTACGGTAAAATTGATATTGATAAGTTAGAAGATATGCAAGATGAAATGGCGGAATTGATCGAAAAAGGGGAAGAATTACAAGAAGCATTAAACTTAAATACAAATTCGTTAGATATAGACGATATTGACGAAGGGGAATTAGACGCAGAGTTAGATGCACTTGCGGAGGATGATTTCTTGAGCTATAGTAATACAGATACAAATGATCTCCTGTTAGATTCCAATAATGAGCAAGCTTTGCCATCCTATTTAAGTGGTAGTGTACCCCAATTTGTAGACGAAGAGCCAGAATCATTAAAGACTGATAAAGAATTAGAAGGCGCACAATAGACAGTCTATTACTAAAAACGTATGTATGATCCTCTCTAACAGATATACATATATATCTCTGTGTGTTCCAACCAATACACAAAATGCAAGAAGTTTTTTTCATTTCTTTAATTATGAAAAACAAAAAAAATAATAAAAACATGTCAATTTTTATAAAACAGTGCATGTGAATAGCAACTAAATTAGTGTAATTAGACCATTCTGTATATATAGACACATAGATCGAGTTAAGATGGATGAGTTGATGGATGATGATGATTGCAGAGAACCACAAGAGTTTCTTATGGCGACTAGAAAACGTCGTTCTAATGCTGGTAGTAAAATGAAAAAGCTACTGGAACAGGAATTACAAGAGATAAAACAAACTACAGAACAACTAGATGATGATGAGATTAATTTATTATTTCAAGAAGATGAAGATGATCGAGAATTTGAAGTAGAGTCTGATGAAGAACATCTGAACTCAAAAGATATGGCAGATGAGGATGGACGAGAGGAAGGCATTGCAAATAAAGATATTGATGATAAAGAAGAAAAAGATTTGATGTTTAGTAGTGAGTCAGAAGAAGACGAGAATCAAGAGGATGAATCTGATGAAGAAGCTGAATTAAGGAAACAAGAACGTTTACAAAGGCGGAGAAGACAATCCAAAAGAAATGCATCCAAAATTATCAAAAGAACTAGTGATGATAGTTCAGCTGATCAACCACCTAGGAAGAAAAGACATACAGCTGATCAATTAAACCCAGAAAGTTTGCTGCAAAGCGAGCGACGTACCTCTAAAAGATCATCTGTGGTGGCAAATAAATTAATGGTTTACGAAAAATTACACCAAGCTGAACAGAAACGTAAAGTTATACAAGAAAAGTTACGCAAAAATAGAGAAAAAACTGTAAAACACATTCTTACTCAAGAGGATAGATTGGAAATTGCAAAGGAGACTGAAAAACACAACCTGTTGAGCTTAAACAAATATAAAGAACAAGAACTCTCAAAGAAACAATCAAGGCTAGCATTGTTACAAAGACAAAAATTAAAGTTCACACCTGGTGAAGTAATTGAAGAAATATTATCCACAACATGGAATGTTACCCCTACAATGGAAGTTGATGACAAACTATATTGGGATACAGAATTGAAAAAGAGAGAGAGAAAGAAAAGAAAATATGTCAGAAAGGCAAAGAAGCAGCAGGATGCGAAAGAGTTGAGCGAGAAGGCTAATAATAATAAGTTTCAAGAAGTTTCTAATGTTGATAAAAATGAGGATCCATTACAGCCTGACAACTCTGAAAACAAAACTACATCAGATATACCCACAGTTTCAAATCCTGGGATAGAGCCTATATCGTCGGATGGACTCACAATTAGGGGTATAGAAGGAACTAAGACACCTGAGCGATTATCACCGACTGGTGAGATTATTGAGAAAGATAAATCCCATATACAGGACAAAACATCACAGGTGGATACCCAATCTGAAGATAAAATCTTAGTAGCAAATGATAATCAGAAGGAAGATGAAAAGCTCCTACAAGAACAGAATAGAATTGAAGATGAGCCGAAAGAGGAAATCATCAGCACATATGGCAGTGAGAAAGAACAGTGTAGTGGGAATGCTGAAGCAGGTTTAGAACATAACAAGAAGCAAGTTACATTTGATACAGAACCCCAAATTGCAATAATAAATACAGATTATTCACCGTCAAAAGTTCCGCGTTTGTCATCACCGTCAGTATCTTCAATATCTTCGGAAGATTCTGTTTCAATACGGAGCGATGCAGATGAAGAAATACAATTAATTTATGAAGGACCCAATCAGCAAGTAATGAAAAATTTTGTTATGAAATATAAATTTTCTACAGGCTGTTCAACCTCACAAAAAAATGATGAGAGTTTACAATTTTGGAGTGGCAATAATAATACAGCCATATTTTCATCGAATGGAGAAGTATTTGAACCAATTTTACACTCTAAATTATCTGAAAATTTTATATCTATTGAAGACGAGCGTGATATATTTAAGAAAGAGGATATAGTACCAAACTTAGATATTTTGGAAAGTTTTCGCAGCTTTGGTGAATTTGATAGGAAAACACAAAAGATTTTAAAGGTTAACGAAATTAAGAATGATGATTTCAGGATCGAAACACCTTCTCCTATGGGTATCTATGCTAATAACAGTGGTATTAAAAAGCATTGTTTAATTAATGATAGAAATTGCCAATACTTTGATCCTAACCTTGGTGTTCCTTATTCTGATTTGAATAGTTATAAAATTATCCAAGAGATACAAAATAATAGTGATGATAGTGACTTTAAATGGTTTGGCTTTGGAAATGGTGGCATTTTCTTAAGGGTAAAAGGTAGATACGCACAGGGCGTACCTGATGGGTTTTGACAAGAATTTCTTCTTCTTTTTTAATCGATGGTAATAGTAAGGTAGATATCTATTAATTATATAAAATTGATTAAATATAATATATTATTGTTATTATTTCAATATTGGTTGAATGCTTCCACTAGTGTTTTATAGTGATTTTCAGTTTCTTTTAGCATCGGGTTATCGTGAAATTCATTATTAAGTTCATTGGAACCCTGTAACGATAATGATTGCTGTTGCAATGAGTTATAAAGGTACAAATAATTAATTGATAAAAAATTTTCAGGTGAGCTTGTTGTTTTGCTGAACTTTGTCATTACTGTTTCGAAATCATTCCTTATCCTAATTATGGAATTATACAATGGCTCTGACGTTTCATCATCCAATGGTTCAACGGCATTACTGCTGCTGTTATTGTTTGGATCATTATTAATGTTACCATTGTTATATATCGAAACATGTGTTGTCAAAGTTAACAGGCTTTGTAAAAATACGATAAAACTTATTGTTAATTCGTTCGGGGATGTTAAACTCTTTGTCTCATCTAGTTTTATTTGTGATATTGAAAGTTGGTTCAAAGAGTCTGATTGCCAATCGATTAATTGTTGAAGTTTTGGCCATAAAAGAATTAATTGGTCATTTAGGTAGTTTTCAATTGTTGGTATTGATCTCTTTCTAGCTTCAACGATTAGTTGTTGGGCGATCCTAATGCTAATTAATATTCCAAATATATCATAAACAGATTGATTTATCAAAACAGTTTCAGTATAGTGTAGTGCCTTCCTAAAAGTTGGTTGGAATATTTGTTCTAAGATACCATTTACTTCATCTACACTATCAGAAATTTGAAAAAACTTTTTCAAGAATGAAAATTCCACCGTGCAGTTATCTAGCAAAGCTAAATTTAAATTTTTAAATCCAATTTCAAGGAAATTATCCATAACTTTATTATTCTCTGCAATCTGTGAGACCATTACAGTATTATCTTGTTGTGTTAAAATGGATAATCTTTTTGTAATTTGAAAATATTCATTGATTTTATCGTTAGATATAGTACCGCTAAAACTATTATAACTAGTTGTTAAGTAATTGGTGAACATAGAAGATGTTAAATTGCTGGTACCATTTTCATAACTACTATTGGTTAATATATTACCTAGGGCGTATTGAGTATCGATTGGTTTAAATTGTAGAATCGTCAATGACCTAATATAACGATTAAAATACTGCTTATAGTACCATTTCATGGTATAAGCATATGCCTGTCTGATTTCTAATGCTAAAGAATAGTTATTTTGTATAATGAATTTATAAATTTCTTTGACTTGTAATAATTGTCTTTGAATCCTTTGTGATGGTATGGGTTGGCTACTTCTTAATAATTTAATCTTTGAAATGATAAATTTTTTTGATCTCTCTAAAAGAATACTTTTTAAGATATCTAATAAATGACATAAATTATGGAAATCTTTTGGTAATAGTGTAGGAGATTCACTTTCATCAACCTTTTGTACTTTGCTTGTATCTTTATATTTAGCATAAATTTCCTCTTTATCCCTTATAAATGTAATATTATCTTGCCAAGCCGAATTAATTCTACCGCGCATAATCTCGTTGATAACTTTTGGTGGGATAACAAGATCGTTAACTAAGGGACTAATATTTGACAATCTCTTTGAATTATCTTCCAATAGTGTTTTCAATTCAGAAGATTTTGATTTAATAAAGCCTAACTCTGTCGTAAATTCAGATAATTGTGAATTAACATCATTTAAATATGTTTTCAAAGGTGGAATAACATTATCGATTGTATCTTGGATTTGGATGTGCTTTGATTCTAACGCTTCGTATTGATCAGTTAGTTCCTTCTTGTTGTTTATATTGGGATGTAACTTTGAAAAATCGTTGTGTTCATCGATAAATTCTTGAAATGGGTTTTTACTATCTGTATCAGTAGTGTTCTTGTTAAAATCTCTTACTGGCACTGGGTCTTTAATTCCTAAAATATTATTTAATGTTTCCATTTCTATCTTAAGATTATAATCATTGACTCAGTATATAATTAAATATTGGTAAACTAAAAAAAATTGCAAACCAATATTGAAACTTTCTATGAATTATTAAATGGAACTCGTCAATTGAAAATATTGAACACAATAAGGTAATCCCAAGTACTGATGATATGTTTTTACTTGAAAAGTGGGCTCTCTAAGTTAAATAAAAATTATATGAAATATACAAATAGGTGTTTGTTTTTCATTTTTCATACAAATAAGTATTTAAGCAAAAATATTAAAAATATAGGTCTTACCCGGATTCGAACCGGGGTTGGTCGGATCAAAACCGACAGTGATAACCACTACACTATAAAACCTGTAATTTACATTTTTGTAATCTTTTGATAGAATACTTAATAACTAATTATAAAAGCTTTCCCACTTTATATTAGTTATAAATAGTGTATTTTACAGAAAATATTCTTATATGATCGGTTTGCAAAAATATATTGCTATGTATATTGTTTGTGAGACTGTTTATGTTGTTCTTTTGAACACTCGATTGAATCCGAATTGATTAAAGATTCTTGGTTTTTGATCATATTGAATGATATATGTAAGTTATCTTACTCTATATAAATTCTAAAATAGTTCTCTACTCTTCTTATCCTAAGATATATAAAAGTAGTAATAATATATAATATATGTTTATCACTTCGATTGATACTATTTCA
>JAJLYB010000014.1:0-67331 GCA_030674245.1 Jamesozyma piceae
AAGGATTAACAGATTACAATAATCATTAATCAAGAAGAATAACAATTCAACTAACCTTTAATTATCGTTAACTATTACAACTAACTTTAATTAATAAAATCAACCTCCTGATAGTAACAGAAAGTATTCTCGAGCGTCCCAAACTAGAATCATCTACAAAACATCAATTATTATAATCCATAATAATTACAGACTTAATAGAGCTCTAACATAAGGAATAAACTACAAAAATTAAATAACTTAGAAAGAGACAACTCTTACACAATTTTTTTGAGAACTCATCCTTGTTAGCTCAGTTGGTAGAGCGTTCGGCTTTTAAACAATTATTGTTTAAGCAAGGATTACCGAAATGTCAGGGGTTCGAGCCCCCTATGAGGAGTTCTTAATTTTTGATTATTTGTCTTAGGTGTATCATTACTTTATTTTTTTTCTCCGTAGCTTAATTAAATTATTGTGATAAAATTAGAGTTAGAAATTACAAAAATGTTACATTATGTTATAAACCTGATACTTGTGGTACTAGTTCACCTTTGACTTCATTTCTGACAGTATCATTAATATATAAGTCAGTATCGCTAAACGACCTTGGAATAGTTTCTTGACTTTTTGTTGTTTTATGTTCATTATCATTATTCTTGCTTGTTTCATTAGAATTTTTAGTATGCTTTGAGTGTCTGTGACTATGATGATGGTGACTGTGACGATGACGATGAGAGGTATGGCGATGATCAGAAGATGCGGTATTGCTGTCCTGGTATGATTCTGATCGTAGAGTGTATTCTGAGCAAGGTAAGTCATTAATGTCAATAAGATGTTCTTTAAAGTAGCCTTTTCTATTTATATCTCTTCTCAGAACTACATCTTTAAATTTTAGTGATTGGTGAGTTTTATTTATTGTAGGATGTTGTTTTAAACATGAGGGATGGTCGAATATTGACGAAGGTTTTGACTCTGAAGAGGACAAACATGTATATGATTCGGCTGATGAGGTAGAAACCAGGGAATTGTCATCAGAATCAAGTGTGTATTCAGTATTAGGTTTTAAATGCAAAGAGTCAATGTCGATAGTATCCAAAGGAGATTCGATACGAACAAGAGGAGCCGGTTCATCAGAAGCGGTTGTAAAATCTGGACCATATAATACAGTGACGTCAGTTTCTTTGTTCCAATTTATTTCTAAAGGGTCTAATTTTAATTTATTTAATTTATAATAATCTTGCGACCATCTTCTCCATAGACAGTGATGTAATCTGACCAAATAAATATAATAATCGAAGTTATTATCCATGGAACAACTAGGCAATCTCAATAATTTGTGTTTTCTCATCTTCAGCAATAGACTCCATGAGACTGGCAAATCCAATAAATCCATATCTGTTTTCTTGAAATCATAGTGGAAATAGTCTATTGCTGGCCTATTGTAATTTGTCACATTATCTAGTAACATCATATTTTGACGAGAAAGAATGCTATCGTCTAAACTGATCATGGTGGTAGCAATAGAAAGTTACTTATATGTATTTGTGGGTGCTTTTTTGTTATAATTTGTTTATTTGGTTTCTTTCAATACGCACTAGATATAAAAACCAAAAGAAAATAAAAGTTACCACCTAATAACAAAATAAAAACATTGTATTATTTATACCTTCGAGAATTAAATAATCAAAAATTTGTTCAATTTCCCTCTCTTCCCGGCATTTTCTTCGCGAAGAGCCGAAAAATTTCGTCCACTCGTCGATCAGTTATTTTTCTTTTTTTTTTTCCCAGTTTTCCCCACACAAAACTCTGTTTGTTTCTTTTTTACTAGAAATTAATTATTGCGGGGTATATAAATGCACGGACCGCTCTGCTCCGGGTTGGTTTCCGTTCTCGTATCCTGTGATATTCTTACCTCGCCAAGTGCATTGCCTTTGGAATAGGAAAATTGGTATTTACAGTGGCATATATGCTATAAATATAACTAATCTGTAATTCAACAATCAACACTACTGAATATATATTATTTATTGTATCTATATCCGTAAATAATATAGTACAAGTAAAAATGATTTTCTGAACTGTCATCGTTACCCTACATATAGAATTTATCCATTCCAATATTGCAATTTTCATCGTTTAGTACGAAAATACAAAGCGAGACATCCTTACGACTGTACAACTCGGCTGTAACACCGTCCCCTATTTTTCTCTTTTCATACGATGCCAAGTTCCGATATTATGCGAAGATTACATAAGATATTTGAAGTTTTTTAAAATGGGGTTTACAAAGAAACTATTTTTATATAAAATGGCAGACGTTTATATTATTTAATTTTTATTATTTCTAACATCTGTTACTATTCTTTTGTATTGGAGTAGAACCCCATACGATACAGTAATAAATAACTATGTCTAAACAATTCGCAGACCCTAAGGATGGTAAGTATAAGAGACAAGTCTCTTCCTTTAGAGAAATGATTTCGCCAAATCATCCGATTTACAAGCCAGCTAAGGGCCGTTACTGGTTATATGTCTCTTTAGCTTGTCCTTGGGCACACCGTACCTTGATTACTCGTTCATTGAAAAACTTATCTTCCATCATCGGTATCGTCGTAGTTCACTGGCATCTAGATGAAAAGGGTTGGAAATTGATTCCTTCTACTACAACAAATACGTTAGATCCAAAGTATTACACGGTTAATGGTGGTATTCAAGCCAATGGTATCGCTGTGACACATCCGGTAGCCTCTGTTAGTAACGATTCAACCAGATTGGATATTGACGGAACTATGGATCCATTAAACCAGATCAACAGACTAAAAGATTTGTATCTTAAGAGTAACCCTGATTACCAAGCTAGAGTTACAGTTCCAGTTCTTTGGGATTCAGAAACCAGCACAATCGTCAACAATGAAAGTGCTGAAATAATTAGAATGCTAAATACCGATGTATTCGATGAATTCAAGGACAACAAAGACGTAATCGACTTGGTTCCAAAGGAATTGGAAAAACAAATTGATGAATTCAATACTTGGGTTTATGATGGTGTTAACAATGGAGTTTATAAAGCTGGGTTTGCTGAAAGTTCTGAGGCTTATGAAACTGAAGTTACAAATGTGTTTAACAATCTAGATAAGATTGAAAAAATCTTGAAGGACAAACATGATGTTCTTTCAAAGGAATTCAATGGCGACCAATCCAAGATTTTAACTAAATTCTTTACTGTAGGCGATCAACTAACCGAGGCTGATGTTAGATTGTACACTACAATTATCAGATTTGATCCTGTTTATGTTCAACATTTCAAGTGTAATTTTACATCCATCAGGGAGGGATACCCAATGATTCATTTATGGTTAAGAAACTTATTCTGGAATGTCGAAGCCTTTAAATCAACAACTAATTTCGACCATATTAAACTACACTACACAAGATCTCACCCAAGAATTAACCTATTGGGAATCACTCCATTGGGTCCAAAGCCAAACATTAAGCCTTTGTAATTTAATTACTTCTTTATCACCATGTATCTCTATATACGAAATAGCAGGCACTTTTTACGACGTAAAACACTGTTTCTAAAAAGGGAAATTTTCAAAGATCTCTTACTAATTACCTAAAAAGGAAAAGGCGCGTTAAATCACAGAATTACACGTAAAAGAGGCATGCAAAAAAACTAATTTAAAATTCTCGAGGAATAATTACGTTGCTGGTGAACTTATCAATTTTATATAAATTAATTACATTAAAGAAGTTCTATAAAAAGTTTTATTAATTCTTAAATATAGTTCGATTTTTATTTATATATTTCTTCAATTTCAATACAAAAAGTACAATAGTAATTGACAGGATTTAAATCAAAACTACTTGTTCTATTTATTTAACATACTAAACCCTATTAAAACAGCGTTTGTTAATATATCGTATATTTAGATTATATTATACCAATAAATATACCTACACCCATGTCATTATCTACAGTCGAATCTCCAAAATATAGTCCACTACAGGAAACTAATCATAATATTGTGTTCACAAATGATTTAGGAAGAAAGAGAAGATTAAGCAGCATAGCTTATGAAAACAACAAACATTTTCAAAACAAAAAGATATACACAAAAGATATCATTTCAACACCAATGAAATCCAACAATGAAAGAACTTTAGATTCCTTTAGTTCACCTTTCAGCCCATCAACTGAGAGCATCTTTCAATCTGTTCCTAGATCGAACAACCTACTAAGTTCTCCTCCAGTATCAGCCTCACCATTTAATAAATCACACAATAATACTTCTTATATCAAGTCTAATATGAGTCTCCATACCTCATCCCCAGAATTGAAACCAATAAATTTATCATTAAATATTGGCTCGGATGGTAAGGCTTCTATTATTAGCCCTGCTATGTTTAAAAATATTCCATTGAATTCATCATCTACTGCAACAGCAAATAATATTGACAGCTTGAAGACTTCAAATAGCGAAATTAAAGATGTGACCGCAGGAAACGATGGTCAGTCATCTTCAAAGAATGAAAAAAATAAAATTCTAACATTATTGAAAAAGATGAGAAACACTACTGCTGCAATTAATGCTAATAAAACAAAGAAAAAATCAACCCAGATAGTCAGAAAGCCAATAAACAACCCTATTCAATCCAGAAAGAGTTCCATATGCAATTATGAGTTACCAACAATTTCAGAAGTAACAAACAAATCACAACCGCAACAACACCAACAGCTTTTACCGCAAGTCACAATAACTGCTTCTCCAATTCCACCTTCTACACCAAGAGCAAAGTTACAACCACAATTTAGAACAGGATTTACTCCATCATTTGGTTTGGATTTTGTACTATCAAATAGTGTATCACCAAGGGTATTTTTCAACAATAATAATGATGAAAATGAAAATATTCAATCTTCCTTAGATAGTAGATTGTTAAGTTTGAACAGTCCAAACGTACAGTTCTCTCCAAGGTCAAGACTACTACCCAGACCAAATACAAATAAAAAATTTCCTTTCAAATATTCTGGGGGTGATCCATTATTGATAACTGATGAAGAAAATTCAAACTGGTTAGAAGTCATCAACAATGGTACCAATAACACGCAACCTCATATGGGTATAAACCAAACAGTTAAAAGTCCACATAATGTCAGCAGTACTAATAATAATAACAACAATATCACCATAATTAATAATAAAAATAGTTCAGCAAATAACTCAGTCCTATTACTAGCCTCACCAAAGGTAAATTCACCTTCATTTAATACTACAGCAAATATTAAAAAATTAAAATCACCAATTACAAATAGAACCTCAAACAAACCAAAATCTGTAAACGCCGAACCTAGCACCCCAAATGATCCAAACAATCATGTATTAGCCCCATCTTTACAATTCACTCCGTTAATTCAAGATACTATGAACGGGTCATTAAGTTCAAAAGTTATCTCTAACATAAGTATTTCACCAATACACAAAAATACTCACAATAATGATTTGGATAGTAATGATGACGGCGATATTACTGAAAAGGATGATGCCAGAATGGCCTTGAAAAAATTAATGAACGGTATTTAATAAATAATAATATTCTAAAATAACAGTTTCCGTGCTGTGTTTCCTTATTTTTTTGTATCAATACGTATATGTATACTTATTTAGTTACAATATAATATTTAAAAAAAATTTAAGAATAATATTAAATTTTTTGTCTTTTTCTATTTACTAATTCTTAGGAACTACTGATATTTTCTCATTCCTGATTATTTTCTTCATCCATTGCTTCCTCTATAAATACATTTGCTAGCTTTGGCAAAATTGACTTTTGATCTCCTAATTTTTCAAAATCAACTATCATACCATCAAATGCAAAACAATACCCCCTAGCTTTAATTTCAGTGTTATTATCTAACTGTGGAATCTTTGGGTATCTTTGAGAAAAATGAGTTAGAATTAATTTTTCGGCGTTCATTTCATTAGATACATCAATGGCTTCGTTAATAGTACAATGTCTTTTTTTTATCGCATCTTCAACAAGTTCATTATCCAAAGTTGCTTCGTGGATTAACAGATTTGAATTTAATCCAATTTCCTGTGAAAATTTTTCAATATTTGGTCTTGTGTCACCCGAATACGAAACTTTAAAAGTCCTTATTTGATCAAGGTAAAACGTTATACTGTTGGAATATGCCCAGTTGCAATGGATAGCCCTACAAGTTTGGAAAAGTTTAATATTCAAATCACGGTACATGGCCTGTATTAGGACGATATTCCTATAACTTGAAGTCCTATCCAACTCTAATTTTCTTTTCTTAGGTCTAGGCGAAGTTTCATTTTTACTTGTTTCTTCTTGTTTGGTGAATTTATTATAATCATCTATATTGATTGGCTTAGTTTCCATTCTCACAAAATTATCATTAATTAAATGTTCACAACTAATATAATCAATTCTTTGTAGTACCTCAGGTGATTCTAACAGTAACCATTCTTTTACGAATTTGTTATATTGCCAAGGAGTCACTAAGTAAAGTTTTGCCTCGACATTATCTTTGTTAATCGCATACCATTCCTTTAATATGCTTACAATTCCCAAATGATGATCAGCATGTAAATGACTCAAATAAACCATCTTTAAATCTCTGAAGACCTTTTGTTTTTCGGTAGATGAGAACATCCTATTCAATTGACCAATGGTATTTTCTCCAGCATCAAACAAGATATTCCTATTGATGGTCTCTTTTGAATCATTATTAAAATATGGTATCTTAACTAAGGTGGAGACAACATTACGATATTTGGATGGTAATGCACTACCAGTTCCCAAAGTAATAACTTCAACATGACGAGTTTTTGAGACTGTGTTGTTAAAATTGGTAACATTTAGTTGTTCTTCTATTAGTCGTTCGTATGTAACAGCAGGCAAGTTCAATGGTTTGATGTGCTTGTCGTATAATGAGTGCCAAAATTCAGATGTTGTAACCCTTTTAGGGTTTAAAACGTTACAATTCAAATCCTCGTTTACAATTGGTTCGATGGTTATTGTAGTAGATTTATCCAGAATATGAACTTGATTAATAGGAATTGTGGTTTCTGATATTTGTTCCTCTTGACGTTGAATTAGTGATGCACCAGTTTGGAGAGGTTTTTTGAAACAATCAAAAAATTCCTTCGACAATAGTTGATCAGTTCTTGGTATATTATAGTTTTCCAGTTGTAATGCTTTTAGTTTCAAAGTTGTTATGGCAGATCCGACATACGAAACTTTATTTGGAGAAACATTAGGATGAGAAACCATATGATTAACTTTGTCATTTCTATTAAAAAGTTCCATAAATTTGATCAATTTGTCATTTATGGACACTGAATCGCTCAAAAAATAATAAATTGCTCCTAGGTTACTTGAGTCATAATCTGAAAAGGATTCAATAAAAGAATCAATATAGGAATCATCTGGTATATCTAATATTAAAATTTTTGGAAAATGTCTTTCCTTTTCCAAGACCTGTTCTGGGGTTATAATTGTACCATTCTCAAGAGTTACAGAATTGTTATTAGCCAATTTTGCAAATAATGGGCCTTTTGGAACACCAAGACAAATAGCTTCTTCCAATTTAAATCTGCCTCTAATCGAGTTGAAGTTAATTTCATAACTTGTTGAAGATTGTGTGCCATGGATTTTAGGTAAATCCACATTTAAATGTGGATCAGATGATGGATCGTATCTTGAAGTTGGGGCATGTTTTGGAAACATATTATTAACAATAGAATTCAATGCAATTTCGTCATCCTTTGTAAACAATGTTTTACGTTCGTTGTTTCCATTAGAATCTGATTCAATAACGATCGATTTCACAGTTATTAGTTTATCCTTATAAATTTGATCATTTGACAAGATATTTGTAGAGAGACTGATACCGAATCTAAAGACAAAGTATCTCCAAGTTGAAACGACATAATTAATTAGTCTGTTACCATAATTTAACGATAATTTATCTTTACCTTGATCTGCGATGGTTAAGATCAGACCTGGAAGACCACCAACACTAGACCAGTCTAATTTACCAGTCAAGAAAATATTTTCCAGTTTTGAAATTCTAATTTTATTTTCTGTGATGGAACGTTGCGCACCTTCTGAGATCTTACCAAAGAGATAACGATCGCCGTGATCTGATTTCAATAACAAAAGTGGATGCTGTGTGTCCGAAGATGGTTGAGTTACAGTGGTTAACGTATACATTGACGATTCTTTGAAGTTTTTCTTTGGTTTTGACTTAGCGGTTCGAGTTGATTTAAATTTGGTATGAGTAAGATTAAAATTAATTTGTGATGTTCTTGAAAGAAAGTGGTTAATTAATGGGTAGGTTAAAGAGTAATATTGCTTATAATGAGCTATATTTCTCCTTAAGGGACTAGCAGAGGCAAACAGTTTTAAATATTTCGTGAAGAGTTGAAACTTGGGACTTGTAAAAACTGATCAGTAAGTGAGGAAATAATTTTAATATTGCAATGCAGAGGTAATGCAGGAGAGAAATTATAAATATTCCTTCTTAACAAATTCAAAATACTTTGATTTGTTCTAATGATAAAGTAGTAAGTTAGATTCTATCAACTCATCTCTTCATTTCAAAGTTATATTTGGGAACTTATGAATCTTTCTTTGACAGTAACAAAAATTTTCATGTACGATAGTATGTGTCATATATTCGTGCAAACTATATACTGCGATTCTACTTTTCCTGAAATCACGATTCAATGGCATAGCTCATAAAGAGCACGTGACCTGAAATGGAAATCATTAACTTCCTATTCTCTGCGGGAACTTAACACACTATAATCTCCAAATATATCTTACTATTTAAAGATTGGTTGAATATAGCAAATTATAGATTGGAAGAGAGAAATAGAAACATAGAATCCATTCCAATAATTGTTGTTCATAAACTAACTAATGGAGAGGCAGTAGTTTCCATATCTGCATTTCACTTACGTATTAAGTGTAATACATATCCACTTTTTTTAAGCTAAGCTACAGTTATGGAACTACCTATGTCTGGAATAAACAAGCATTCATAACTCTAAGTTGTGTTTTACTCATTTATATATATATCATATCCCCCTGTGTTATAAATTCGAATTGCCGCTGAAATAAAAACTAAATAAAACTCAGCCGATTCTCGGTTAACTCCGGAAACATAACATCCGGGTAATAGAATGCTCGGTCCACTTATAACATCACCCTCATTGTGTGACTCTGAACAAACACATTGCTTCTTACTGCACGTTTGACTTCTTTGACTTGTAAACTGGAAAAAAGTGTCGCATCTTGTACAATGATTATCTAAAAGTGATATCCAGGCATCGGTAATTGAAGATTACAGGTTTGCAATTTATTGATTTATTGATTCATTTATTGATTCATTTATTTATTAAAATATATAAGGAATCAGATTTATCAATTATCTTGGCACTTGTAAAATTATATATAAGGGAAAGGTATTTTATTTGCAACATTAATTGTATCCTTATCTTATATTTTTTCAAACCTGTTTTTGCTTCCTTGAACCAATTCCGCTAGGTATAATAAACAATCTAATTCAACAAAATGTCTTCATCTTCAACAGCTGTCGCTCCAGAACATAAACCAGGCCGTACTATTTTAGCCTCCAAGATATCAAAAGTATACACTGATGAAATCATATCCAAAGTGAATGCCTTAAAGGATAAGAGACCAAATGGACCCTTACTGGTCGGTTTCTTAGCTAACTCAGATCCTGCATCTGAAATGTATGCTTCATGGACACAAAAAACGTCAGAATCGCTAGGTATAAGATACGAACTACGAAAATTCGATGATAAAGACTTGCTTGAAGAAAGCATTATTGATGCAAACAATGATGATTCAGTTGATGGAATTATGATTTATTTCCCTGTTTTTGGTAACGCACAGGACCAATATTTACAACAGATAGTCTCCAAGGAGAAAGATGTAGAAGGTTTAAACCATGTTTATTACCAAAATTTATACCATAATGTTAGGTATCTGGATCAGGCAAAGACATTGAAATCAATCCTTCCTTGTACTCCTCTGGCTATTGTGAAAATCCTAGAGTATTTAAAATGTTACAATGCATTATTACCGGATGGTAACCATCTATATGGTAAGAAATGTGTGGTTATTAATAGATCTGAAATCGTTGGTAGGCCCCTAGCCGCATTACTAGCAAATGACGGTGCTATTGTATATTCCGTCGATATCAACAATATTCAAAAATTTACAAGAGGTGAAGGTCTTAAGTTTGCCAAGCATCATGTCGAAGATCTTGGTGATTATTCCAAAGAATTATTGAAATCATGTTGTAAAGAAGCAGACGTGATCATCACTGGTGTTCCCTCGGAATCTTACAAATTTCCAACAGATTATATCAGAGATGGTGCAATTTGTATAAATTTTTCTTCGTTCAAAAATTTCAATGAAGATGTCAAGACAAAGGCTTCTCTGTACGTCCCAATGACTGGTAAAGTCACAATCTCGATGTTATTGAGAAATATGTTAAGATTAGTCGAAAACACAGAAATACAAAAAAATTCCAAGATAACTGAGACCTAGGTTGGAATTCATACAGTCATTACAATAGTTAATAATTAAATAATATATAAATATAAGATAATAATCATTATATATAGCTGACGGTATACTATGGCGTTTAGTTGTGATCCTGTGCTTTTACATAACATACTCAATTCAGTTCGTGGGGTATGATATCTTTTTACTATGTATAAAAAAAATATCAAAAATTCAAAAAATTCATTGCAAAACAAAAACATTGAATTTAGTAAATCAAAGAGAGAGGGAGTTCTATGATATGAAAGACAAAGAAAGGACACTTTAAAGAAAGTTATATTATATTGAACTACCCAATTTACTCATATTAATTTATTCTATTATTTAGTCTCTCGGTTTTTTACTAATATTCTCGAACGAATAAACAGCGGCTTGAAACCTATAATTGCAAGATAGTTCGCGATGGGTCCAACTACAAATAACAAACAAGTCTTTCAATTAAGAAAAGAATTAGAAACAACAAATAATGATCAAGACATTTCAAATGATCACATTACGCTTTCCAATATATCAGTAAACGATAAGTCACTTCTGAATAGTCAAAAATATACAAATGTCAAGATACTAACGGAAAATGAAAAATATTCTGTCAAAAAATTGGATACTCAATTACCCATTATAAATCAAAATAACACATCCCAAGACGATGTAAATGGATTGATTGACACATACTCAGGAAAGGCCTTGATCAATGATAAAGAAAACGTATTTATTTGGAATTTTAATTCAAGTCAAAAAAACACACTATTCGTTAAAATTCCATTGGGTGATGAAAATGAAATCTTCTCAGATATTCCAGAATGTCTGATAACATGGCCAAACACAATTAATGAGGTTTCAACTCAAGATTTATCGGCAGATACTTCCATGACAACCGAATCACCAAATTGTGGAGTCTGCATTATTCAAAAAGATGTTGGAAGAATTATATATTATGAGGACATTGAATCTATCAATAACCTTTACTCACAAATATCAAAGGCAATGTCCCACACATTAGATTTGAATTTAAAGAAAAATGAAGTCATTACATCAACTCTGAATATCGAACCAGCAGGAATAGTCGTGGCAACCTCTCTTGGTGGTGTTTTCTTCATTACCATTAGAGACACAATGGGTAGACCAAAGGTTGAAGTTAGACAGCAAGTAATTAAGTCACATAGAGGTTTCCTTTCACATTTCATGACTTCTTCTTCAAATCCAGCTGATTCATCATATTCTGTAGTTTCTTTGAAAAAGGGTCCTATTGTCGGAAAAGGTGAAAGATTATTGTATATTACCACAAAATGTGGTGATTTCCAAATATGGCAATTATCCGTCTCTTCCAACTCATTTAGAAGAATCTCTGTTAACATATTTAACTCAATTATGGAATCCTTGCAAGAACTATACCCTTTTGCATATGGCTCATTGAGACTATTGGATTCGCATCCATTATTACACAGTGATTTAAATGTCCACTTATTCTTATCATCCATCTCTAATGGCAACGAAATGTATTACATATTATCAACTATCAAATTTGATGAGAATGCAAATACATTCAGTATTTTCTCTACATATAGATTAAACACCATGGTCTCTCCTATTTTACCTGGGCAAAACCTACCTAAATTATTTATTCCAAATGCATTAAAGGATGAACAAAACTCAATTACCTCCATATTTATTTTATTCCACAATGCTGTTGTTCTAACTCAAATTAGTTCAACGTTAGATACTAGTTTTATATTAAGAAGAAAATGGGAAGATATTATCAGCTTCCGTAATGATATTAATATTATTGGAGACGGTTATGATTCAAATTCATTGTATCTAATAAGTAAGGAAATCGGTGGCGTAATGAAAATTGAAATAACAGACAATGCATCTGCTCTTGGTGTTGTTACTAATGAAGTAGAGGAATCTAGGTTTATTAAATCACATGTTGATCAAGCTATTTATTTTTCAAATACGTCATTGAATAATCCAATTGAATTTAATCTACCTGGTGAGCTTTTTATCGAAAACGATATCATTGAAAATGATTTAATTTTATCAAGTAAAGAAATATTCAATTCAAAAGGGAAATTTATTTCATCTTCTTCAACGAATTTAGAACAGCATTTAAGCTCAAGGATTAATTATTTCAAAAATTTGTTAATTTTTATTGAGTTGAATTTTAATAATAATCTCTCTCCAACTGTTAAGCTCTCGTTGATAGAAGATTTTGAAATCATGAACTGCTGCCTAAGATTTTTGCAATTTTTATCAATTTCAGACCCTATTTGCGATAAATTCAATGAAATATGGTCAAATGTTTTGTCAAAGAATAATGTTACTTTGGAAAATTTAGTGATTAATCATCTAGATAAATTGCCATTGTTATTAACTGATTTCCTCAATACTATTGACTTAAACACACAGTCAATCGAGTTTAAATCTAAATTGATTCAACTGTTGACATGTTGCTTTTATGAAGCTGTCTTAGAAGATGGAGAAAAGACATTGCGCTACGATAAGTTAAATCTAGATCCATTGGAGTTGGATGAAGATAAGATGCCATGGTTTATTAACTTTGACGTTCTAAATTTCCTGAATAAACTTTTCTTTAATTATAAATTTTCATTAAAGCCGGATATGAATGTTGATACTGCAAGAAAAGAACAATTTCTGACATTAATGAAAATAATGTACTATTTCTTTAACCAAATGAAAATATGGGAGTCCCAGAAAGATGTTGAAGTATTAAAACAAACCTGTCTGCATACTGAATTAGAAGAATTAGAGAAGCTGAACGAGCTATACAAAGAGAATCATGTCGATTGGAATCGTGTTCTTTGTGAATTAAACTATAAGGAACAGTCTATTCAGATTACAGATTTTTATCAAGATTTAGAGTCTCTTGTTGAGACACTAGAAACTTTGAAAAATAATGATGAAATATATGAGCGATTCTTTATTAAATTTAACTATTCGTTTGCTTCAACATTATTTGAGTACTATATCCGTGAGCATAAGTTATCTGATTTGTTTTATAGATTTCCACAGCAACACGACCAATTAGTGAGGTTTTTTCAAGAGAACCCTGTTAAGTATGGTAGCATTTCATGGATTCAAGATATATTTGATGGTAGTTATTCACTTGCTTCTAAAACATTGTCAGATATTGAATTATTAGGCAATCCAATTGAAACAAACCAACTGCACTTAAACATTGCCAAATTAAGTGGTTTGGTAGACGATGATAAATTAGATAGTGAAAAATTAGGTAAAATTCAATCCAGTTTAGATATTTTGGATGGTGAACTTGACCTTCTGCAAAAATTAAAAGAAGATAAAGTCGAGTTTAATAATAGATATGCTAATACCGAATTTGAAACTATTTTCAAACGTATAACCAGTGAATTGGAGACAAATAATGCCACTGTTGCATTTAATGAAATTATTGAGGCATATACATTATTATCTGATTTTGAAAGTTTCTTTTGTGCGTTAAAACTATTAGCCTTTAATAGTGAATCGATTGAATATGAAGTTGCAAAATTTTTAATTGCAACTGTATGGAGAAGATGCATACTACTTGATAACTATATTTTAGGAAAGAACGCAAGTACAAATGTTTCAGATGGCAGCATATTGTATAAAGTGTTACAAAAATATTTTGAACAAGAATTGTACTACTCAAACTTTTCATTGCCAAGTGCTTCTATGGTTACGAACATTTACTTGCTAACGGATGATTATTTGAAAAATATATACACCAAGTATCTATCGAATGACGATGTATCCGCAATTAAAACAATAATCGAGAAGGATATAAACGAATTAAAATCGCTTGGCAATGACTTGGAGACAAGATTACATTCAGTAATCAGTTCTGCTAATGAATCTACGAATAATAAATGCGTTATAAATTATGAAGCCAATACTATTGAATTCCAGTAAGTAATAAATAGGTAGTAAACTGAAAAGGAAATAATGATATTATATAATTGTACAATAAAAAATCACACCTTCATATAATGTTACTATATATATAGAACCTTATCTATAAACTGAATAGAAATTTAAACGTTAATTACAATTGACTAATAAGTTTTAAAAAGAGTATATATAATATTTCATAAGTGATTATTTAACAAATACCTTTCTGTCTTGATCGGTAAACTACTTTCTATATATGTATATTATTGTGTGAATATATACTTCTGTTATACACTCATCTTCATTTGAATTCTTGCATGTGGGTTATAGTCTGTAAGTTCAAAATCTTCGTACTTGAAATTATCAATATCATCAACTTTCCTCTTGATATTTAACTTAGGAAAGCTTCTTGGAGTTCTTGATATCTGTTCCTTAAGTGCATCAACATGGTCACGGTAGACATGAGCATCTCCAAGAGTGTGAATAAACTCGCCTGGTTCCATATCACACACATGTGCTATCATAATAGTTAATAAGGCATATGATGCAATATTAAAGGGTACACCTAACCCCATATCACAAGAACGTTGGTATAATAAACACGAAAGTCTTGGTTTACCTTCCTCACCTTCCTTTGGGAAATTAACATAAAATTGAGAAAATACATGGCATGGAGGTAAAGCCATTATAGGGAAATCAGGAGGATTCCAAGCACTCAATATAATTCTTCTATCGTATGGCTTTGTCTTTATTTTGTGGATGACTTCCTTCAATTGATCAACACCTTGTCCTGTATAACTGTCTTCACAAGTCTTGTATTTGGCACCAAAATGTCTCCACTGAAACCCATAAACAGGACCTAAATCACCTTCCCTTCTGTCTGTTAATCCTAAACTATCTAAATATTCCCTAGATCCATTACCTTCCCATATTTTCACACCTTGTTCTGTTAATTTCTTACCATCAGTACAGCCAGAGATAAACCATAATAATTCTAAGATGATACCCTTTGTAAAAACTTTTTTAGTTGTTAACAATGGAAATTGGCCATCCTTCAAACTAAAACGCAACTGAGGTGGTGCAAACAGACTATATGTACCAGTACCAGTTCTGTCTGGTCTAAACTCACCTTCTTCTATGATACGTTGACATAAATCCAAGTATTGTAATTCTTCCTTGTTTGTAGATTCTCCGTTAATTTTTTCCTGCTCAGTCATACTTAATCGTTGTTTCGCTATTGACATGATTGTCCTTAGAATAATTAACTGAATATAGGGTTATCTAAAGCACTTAAATGTCATTATCTAATTGTTTAAATACCCAATTTCCACCCAAACTAAATCCAAATTTTTCAAAATTCCTGTTTACGTGTGTTGGTTTTCACGCGTTTTGATTAAGTGACTAGGAATGGCACGTGATGTGGCTTTTACATTACTTGGGACAAATTGAATAAACTGCATCAACTAGAGCTACAAAGTGATAGAAGATGGTTAAATTGAAGAGAAGAGTACCTTGCAAATAGAGGGGTGAGGTTGAATAATTGTAATTTGGGTAGCATTCCAATAAGAAAATAATAACTAATATGACTAATTTAACACATATCTTTAAGAAATATGTTGATATTATCGAGGATGGCATGAATAAAGGACAGCAGGCCAAACCAGAGCAAAATAAAGATAAAAATAACAGTAACAATTTTGAGAAGTTTCAATTAAAGGATGCTTTTATTAAGGAATGCTATGGTCTGTTGAATTACTTGAAAGAGCTACGAAAGGTCTTAACTGCTATTGAACCAGAATATACTAACGAAAATGATCTAAATATGACTGAGGCAGAAAAGGATGACTTTGACACAGAATTCAGACTACAATTCCAACAGTATATTCAAAAATTTAAAACCTTAGAAAAATATGAGACTGAGAGACAAAATTTAATAGAACAGCAAATCTTATCGCACGGAAATAACTTGATGAACAGATTCATTGGCTCTAGTAACAGTAATGAAGCCATATTGGGAGATTTTCATAAGACAAATAACAAGTTTAGAACTGGTATCCTCCAATCACTAAATCTATTGATTGGGTCAGTATCTTCGCAATTTACTACAATTCAACAAGAAAGATTGACAACGCAAAGAAAATTTCAGCTATTCGATCTGAATGCAGAGATGCAAACATCATCTACGCCATCTATTTTGGAACAACCAAACCAATCAACAACGTCTTTATTAAAGAAGGAGTCGCATACATCGACAGGTACAAGTGAAGAAATAAAAGGTGAAGAACCATTGAGTATCTCAATATCACATGCACAAATAGAATCAGTTCAGGAAGAAGTCAAACACTATGAAGAGACTGTGTCCAAATTATCTCAAGATCAATTACAATTATTAGAAACGGAGCATGAAGAGTTATTAAATCAAAAAAATGAGCAATTGAAAAACGTTGAGAAAATCAACAAAACTATTTTGGATATTGTGACTATCCAGAACGAGTTGTCTACACATTTACAAGCACAATCCCAAAATATCAATTCAATGCTTGATAACCAAGAAGAAGTCGAAATAAACATTCAAAAGGGTAATAAGCAATTGAAAAAAGCCAAAAATGCAGCCAGTAGAACGGCAAAAATGACAAAATTTATCGCCATATTATTTGGTATCTTAATATTTTTATTAGATTATATAAGTTAAATAATTTTTAGCAACTAAATATCTATTTATACTTGCATACCGTCATTACCATTCGAAATTTTCTACTTTTTATTTTCTAATTCCAATACTTTACCCGTTGCAATAGTTCTACCATCTTTTCTTAATACAACCCTGCCTAGATGCTTGTTTTGTTCACAAGTTAACATAGGAATCCATCTCTTCCGTTCCGTTAATTCGATTTCAACAATAGCGATTTGATTTGAGGCCAAATGTCTAACTCTCTTCTTTAACACCACTGATGGATCTTTTTTATCGACAATAGAAATTAGTTTACTAATTCTTGCAGGTTGTTCGCAAACACCTCTAAATAACATCAGTGGTGTACCAGGTAAAAGCGGTCTGTTCATTTTAAACGTTAGCATTTGTAGTTTAAATTCTTGGGACGTAGATATATTATAATCAACAGATGCAGCAAGGTCGCCGCTCTTGATGTCATCAGGGTGTGCTTGACGTAATTTTAATGTTACAAAATCTCCCTTGATGGCTATTGGTACTTGATCTTGGTCTCTGCCTCTCAAGATTTTATCAACTAATACGCTTTGTTCTGATGGATAAATTGTTATGTTTTCACCAGGTTGAATTGAACCGGACTCCACTCTACCAGATATAGTCGCTTCATCATCTCTCTTAGAGACTGTAATTTCCAATACTGAGAATAAAAATGGGCAACCTATGACTTCCTTAGAGATATTTTCGTTTATCGTCACTGCAACTTCTTCCAACGTATGAATAAGGTTTGGTCCTTCATACCAAGTTTGTTCTGGGGGATATGCAGTCTTGTAAACACCTTCACCAGAAAATCCACTTAAAGGAACCCAATGGATTTGATCATTCTTGAAACCAACTTCTGCAAAAAAGGGTTCTAATTTTTTTCTTATATCAAAATATCGATCAGAGGACCAGTTTACAGTATCCATCTTGTTCATTGAAACAATGATATGCTTGATGTCCATACTCTTTGCCAGGAGTGTATGTTCCTTTGTTTGACCATCAAGGTTAAACCCACTTTCAAACGCATCTGTACCACAATCGATGGAGAGTACTGCCACATCAGCTTGGGATACACCAGCAATGGCGTTGGGAACAAAATCTCTATGACCTGGAGCATCAACTATCGTGAAATTTGCTTTTGTTGTTTCAAAATCACTCGTACATATTGAGACAGTAACACCACGTTCTCTTTCTTCAGTAGTTTGGTCCATGACCCACGCTAAATGGAAGGAACTTTTCCCTATCCTTTCACTTTCTTTCTTCAATTTTCTAATATGATTTGTGTCAACAGCACCAATATCATATAAAAGTCTGCCCATAAGGGTTGATTTACCTGCATCAACATGTCCCAGGACGACAAAACTCAAATGTGGTTTTGCATCATTTGTATATTTTTGAATATCTATTGGATTTCTTGGCTTTTTAGGAATTGTAACCTTCTTGTACGGTCTTGCTATAGATCCACTTAATTCTGGTTCTTTGCTTCTGTTTGGATGGGTGTCGTCTTCGTCTTCGAGTTCTAACCATTGGTCGTTTTCATCACTTTTTTTAACTTCCTTGACGTTTAAGCCTTGCAAATTTTCAGTGATATCTTTAGCAGACGATGATTTTTTTATAATTGAAGATGGTAAGATATTTGTTGTTGTACTTGGTGTTACCTTCTTTTTCTTGAAGTTTCTCTTTAATTCGACTAAAGCTGCATTCAAGTCAAACTCGTTATCAAATAATGCCAGCTTTAAATCCAAATTGTTCCAACCAATATAATTTTCTTTGGTCAGTTCCTGCTTTACACGTGGGAACATGTCGTTAATGAGATCGTACTCTTCATTATTCAGATAATCATCAAATTCAGCTTCATCATGGAAGTCTGGAATATCCTCATCATAGTCCTCTTCACCGCTATACTGGGGCATCTTTTAATTATATGTTAATGTAGGTAATTTAAATATTTACTAATGAACAATATAATAATAATTTGTGAATTCTCATACACATACCTTACCTAATTATTTGTTAATCTTATATCTAATTAATTTACAGTTTTTCAATCGGACAAAGAATTTTCAGCAGTGAAAAATTTCATGAGTTTGCTGGATTTACCCAATAAGGGCGTGGAATGGAAATAGTGAAAGTTAAAATAGAGAGTTCACAGTTTCTTATAAATAATTTTAATTATATACATGATTTATTTAAGAATTAATTATAGATGTAGAAGTTCTTTAAATTATAATTTGATCATACCCTATACCACAATTGCTTACGTTTCTTTCTATCATCCCTAGCGATGGCCCTCTTGCTATGCCACTTGGATTTTATTGTTTCTAATCTCTCACTCATAATGGTTTGCCTTTGCTTTGGAGCAGTTGATATTAGTGATATAAACAATGGAGAGACATTAAATTTTTTAGCTAGGGCTTTTCTTGTATAGATTTCTGGATTTTTAGTCCTTAACTTAATTATCTCTTGTATTTGTTCAGGCTTTAGATGGTATGTTTTACCGTGTGGATCCAATGTACTTTTGTTACAGAGGACTGGTGGTGCAGTTTGACTAACCAATTTGTCATTAGTTCTTAGATCCTTAATATACGCTCTACGTGGATCATCCTTTGCTAAGAAAGATGCAGGGATAGTTTCACTGTTAATAGATCCAGTTGGGGAGGATTGAGCAGGATTGAAGTATAAACCGGCAGGTATTTTAGCCTTTAGAAAACCCTTATAATTGGATGTGGAAGATTTAGGGTTGTAAATAGTTGTAGGCCCTTTTAGCTCAGGTAGTTTACTACCATTAGAGGCGGTTTGCTTGACGAAATTTGAAACACTCTTGAACGTGATGGAAGTACCATGAACTTTTCTTGTAAATACCAACATTGATTATACACCTTAATTGCAACTAATACTCTCTAGTTATTTCTCTAATGATGCTCTAGATACTGGATGTACTATTTGTTCTTGTTTGTTGTACTAGTAAGAAATAAATCCCAATCCCATTTCCTCGGTGTATTTTGTTTAGTTGTGCGTTAATTTAATATTTTCAAAAGGATTACCCGGTGCTATTGAAAAATTAAACAAGTAATATGAATTTAATATAAACAGGCAAATAAAAGATTATCGATGATTAGTGATTAGATTGCAAAATGGCAAAGACCAGTTAAGGTATAGATATGGATAAAGATGTTGATAAACTTAGAGAATCAATTCAAAAACATACGAGCACTAATATAACGCCGAAATTTGTAGAGACTCTGCGTAGAGTATTTACAAAGAATTCAAATAATAAAGAATCGTTTATTAGAACATGCAAAGCCTTGGGTAAGTTTCAAGGGGAGGAGGACTTTCTATCTGAGCTATATGAAACTCTTTTAAAAAAATTTATCAATGGTAATAAATCGAGTGTGGGTGATGAAGCTTTATTGGCAAGCGCTCCGGGAAATATAGTTACAATGGTACCTACAAAACAGCCCACCTCAAATACCCCAGTAAAAAAGAAGATGAAAATACAAATATCATTTGATGAAGATAGTGACTTGGATGATGACGATATTTCTACCTCTGCTATTACCAAACCCAACCCGTTTCTAAAAGCCAAGTCACTTGACCCTAGCAGCACGACGCCCATTAAATTTAAAAAGATAGATAAATTTACTGCAAAGAAATTAAAAGAATACTCTGTTGAACAAAAGGCACAAACATTTACTAGCAAGCAGCCAAAGATAGTACCGAAAGAGCGAGTAATTTATGAACCAGATAACCCTACCAGTCGTTATGCCCCACGTATACCATCTCTCGAAACCAAACAAGATGTTTCAGATCCAGAAACGTACGTTTGGTCAGATAATGATATTACAGATGAGGACAAAGAATGGTATAATTACGATGATGATTATGGAAATCCTGCCTCGGAAGAATTATCAGAGAAAAGGGAGCTCGATTCCACTATGAGATCCTTAGTTAAGCCCAACCGGTCAAGGACAAATTACAGTCAAGATACATTGCATTCGAAGATTCAGCTGAATGTTGTGTCCATAAATTTAAGGAAAAAATGGCTTCCCCAATTCCTGAAGAACTATACAAAGAACAGCAATATTACTGATTCTACAATCATTGGCTCAGTAACAGAATCTTCCTCACAAGATGGTTTGATTAACCCATTCAGGAAACCAGATAGTGAGTTTTCAATTAATGCAAGAAAAGGTAGTAAATTGGTTAATATGAAAAGAATAGCAAAAGAGCAACATCAAAAGACAAAAGAAAGTTCCCAAGTGGTAGGAACTGCGATAGGAGATGCATTGGGACTAAAGGAAAAACTTCCGAATACTACCCAAAAAAAGGAGACTGATGCTAGAGTTGAAAATTATGAAGAGGATATTAAATCTACTCGAAAATCACTGCCCGCGTTTAAAGCAAGATCTAATGTATTATCTATGATAAGAGAGAATCAGGTATCTATAATTATTGGTGAAACAGGTTCTGGTAAGACTACTCAGCTTCCACAATATCTATACGAATCTGGGTTTTGCAGTAATGAAAAACAGATTGCGGTAACACAACCTCGTCGTGTTGCAGCGATGTCCGTCGCAAAGAGAGTCTCTTTGGAAATGAATTGTACATTAGGTAAACAAGTTGGTTATTCTATCAGATTTGAAGATCATACATCATCCCAGACTAGAATTAAGTTTATGACAGATGGTATCCTGCTCCGTGAAGTGTTGTTAGACACAGAATTGGACAAATATAGCTGTATTATTATTGATGAAGCGCATGAGCGTTCTCTCAGTACAGATGTGATGATGGGTATCCTAAAAACTCTGCTTCAGAGGAGAAAAGATTTAAAACTGATAATAACATCTGCGACTATGAATGCAAATAAATTTTCAAAGTTTTTTGGTAATGCTCCACAATATACTATCCCTGGTAGAACATTTCCAGTTCAAATAAATTATTCAGAGCATCCTGTAGAAGACTATGTGGCAGCTACAGTTACACAAGCAGTCAGTATTCATCTATCAGCCACTATTGAAAGTGGTGATATATTAATCTTTATGACAGGTCAAGAAGATATTGATATAACTTCAGAAGCAATAAAGGAGAAGTTAGTCGAGGTTTATAGTAGGAAAAGTGGTATATCTCAATTTGACGAAATTAACGATATTGAAATTTTTCCAATATATTCAGCTTTACCGGCTGAATTACAAAATAAAATATTTAAAAAATTGGATACATCAAAGAGAAAGATTGTTATAGCAACTAATATTGCAGAAACTTCTTTAACAATTGATGGTATAAGGTATGTCATTGATTGTGGTTATTCAAAATTAAAAGTTTATAATCCTAAAATTGGATTAGATAGTTTGGCAATCACACCAATCTCACTCGCTAACGCAAGTCAAAGGTCTGGTAGAGCAGGTCGTACAGGACCAGGCGTTGCATACAGATTGTATACAGAAGAAATAGCTTCAGAGCAAATGTATGAATCTACCATTCCAGAAATTCAAAGAACCAATTTATCTAATACTATATTACTATTGAAATCTTTAAACATAAATGATATTCTAAACTTTCCATTTATGGACCCCCCACCTCTACAAACTTTGCTTGCATCGTTATATGAATTGTGGTATATTGAAGCCTTGGATAATTTTGGGAATCTAACCCCAATGGGTAAAAAAATGTCCCAATTCCCACTACAACCATCCTTATCCAAAATTTTGTTAATTGCTGCTAAAAACGGATGTAGTGAAGAAATGTTAACTATTGTGTCTGTTTTATCAGTACCCCAGATATTTCGTAGACCGAAGGAGCGTGAAAAGGAGTCTGACCTTGCAAGAAGTAGGTTTTTCATTCCGGAATCTGATCATCTTACCTTATTAAATGTTTATTCTCAATGGAAGTACAATAAGTATTCATCTACGTGGTGTGACAAGAACTTCTTACAGTATAAATCATTAATGAGAGCTCGAGATATTAAACACCAGCTAATAAAAGTTATGGAGAAGCAAAACATTTTACTGTCATCAGCAGGAACCGATTGGAATATTATTAGGAAGTGTATTTGTTCTGGGTTTGGGCATCAAGCTGCAAAGATTTCAGGGTTAGGTAAATATAGTCATTTAAGAACAGGTATGGATATTAAATTGCATCCAACTAGTGCATTGTATGGGTTAGGTGACCTTCCATCTTATGTAGTATATCATGAATTATTGATGACTACAACTGAATATATATGTTGTGTTACAGCTGTTGATCCCTTCTGGTTAATGGATTCAGGAGCAATCCTTTATGATATCAAAAGAATAGAAGATAAAAACATGACATATGGTGTATTTGGTTCAGTTAATCTACAAGATGAGGATAATGATTCCACACTTGATGAAGATGTTCAGAGGAAATTAAAGAACTGTATCGATAAGAGGAATAACTTAATAAATCAACTAGAGAGTGATAATAGGAAATTTTTAGCAGTTAGTAGCAAACAGTCTGATGTAGAGAAGAAAAGAATTATAAATAATAGCAATGTTAGTATTGGTTTCAAGAAAAGAAGACCATTCTTTTGAATAATAATGTATTTCGTGTTCATTTTTTTATATAAAGTTATTTACAATGCATTTAATAAAGAATTAATTGTTTACCAATGATCGTTTACAGTTGATGATTGTCCAACCGTATTAGGCCCGTAAAGTGAATCTTTAATACCATTATAAAAACCACTAAACATATTACCACAATCACCTTGTTCGTAAAGAGCTCTGGCATGCGGCAACCATTTTTGCATGTTTTCAATCCTACGTTCACTTGTTGGATGTGTACTTAAAAATTCAAGGTTAGCACCAGCCCCCATAACTTTTTGTTCATATTGAGCCATTCTTTTCCATAAATTTACAGCTTCTCCTGGATTAAAACAAGCTCGAGCCATGATCATCAATCCAATGTAATCAGCTTCTGTTTCCATTTGTCTTGATGCAGGCATTCTTAATAGACCATCAGTTAAAAGGTTATTAATACCTTCAATACCAGTGGCTGCATATAGCAACATGTTAATAAGGGCATATAGAGGTGCTTTTGAAAGATTTTCTGCTGTGTGTCTTGCTAATTGATGTGCGAATTCGTGGGATAGTACTGTCGCAAGACCATCATCATTTTGACAAATCCCCAAAATGTTAGCAAACACAAATACTTTACCACCTGGTAGGACAAAGGCATTTGGAGGAGCTGTTAAATCATTAACTACGTTGACTCTCCATTGTATTCCATCTATTAAAGATTTGTCAATGGTTGGGTCCTTATATGCTGCTTCTACTATTCTACTAAATATCTTTTCCACTTTTTTTGTGACAGGATCGTTAGGTGATAGTAGTTTTCCTTGTGTATCTCTTAGGATGGATTGGTATGTGTAATTTCCTATTTTTAACTCTAAGGAACGGGAAACCCATATAAACCTTTTTCTACCAGTGACAGGTGCTTCTTCTAGGTGTGTGAAGTAGAATAATGAACCCCCGCCAAAAGTAAGAACCAAGAATTTTCTGGAAGTAGGATCAGTTAAATAATCAACAAATGATTTTTCTTGTCTATTGTTGAATCGTTTGTATCTATATGAAGAATATGACCTTTTATTGTGCGTTTTTTCATAATAATTCGTATTTTGAAATAGGGACACTATGGGTCTTGAATTGATTCTGAACGACTGTTGTTTTATTCCACGAGATATAATATCATAATTGAGTAATCGAGTAAACATGACTGCTTAGTATTGATTGATGAGTGGATTCCCTCTGTGAGTTTGTTAATTATCTATAATATGTCAAGATTCAAGACTCTTTAAATTATCTCTATCTTTTAAATGCTCGGAGAAAATAAGTCCGTTGGAATTTCCGACCTTAATATTACAAACCTGTCTATCCAACAATTGTTAAATAAATATTGAATGATGTTTATTGAACAATCCGATTAATTTCTAACGAAGCATTGGCATATTATTATTGATATTATATACGTGATATTATATACGTGATATTATATACGTGATATTATATACGTGATATTATATACGTGATATTATATACGTGATATTATATACGTGATATTATATACGTGATATTATATACGTGATATTATATACGTGATATTATATACGTGATATTATATACGTGATATTATATACGTGATATATCTATACACTTCTATGTACTCATTGAATTCTCTCTCCGTTGAGGGGTTAGAGTTTAAAGCTAGTAAAAAACACTCAAAAATGATGAATATTGATCAAACTAGCATATATAACAGCAAATCATATTACCCTTATATCTCAAAATTTGGTTCTTCTGTAGTATGTAATGGTCTCTGACGAGTTTGATTTTGTAATTCTGCATATCTCTTTTTTGTCTTGTAATAAAGTAGCCATGCTGTTAATGTAAGGATTAAGATAGTTATTATAATGCTTATTATATCAAATAATTTGGACTTTGCAGATCCTGTTTCTCCCAAATTCTTAATTCTTGAACCAATAAACAAGTATAGTAATAATTTTGGTGTTGTTATTACGTTTGCAATTGCAAAATTACGTAATGAAATACCATAAACCCCAGCAATAGCACCGTTGGTTAAAGAATATGGAAATGGACAGAGCCTGAATAGCGCTAAGATTAAATAACTGTTATTTTCTTGTAAAATTGAGGCAAAGGCTTCGAACCTACGATTAGCGTGCACTAGCTTCTCGGCCCTTGATTTTAAAAGGTTTTTGAAGACATAAAATGAGGCAATAGACCCACAAACTGAACCAGTTGCCAGAATTATCCAACCATGGAAGGTTACACCATAAATTAGCCCCGTACTTGTTGATAAGAATGAATATCCAATTAGCGGGGGGAACGCCACTGTAAACAATAAAAGCAACAGAATGAACTGCGTTGATTGTTTCGCTCTCAATTCATTGGAGGTCTCGACAATTTTATGTAAGATCTTATCATGGAAAACTAAAAGAATAATGGCTAAAATAAATACGCCTACCCCTACTAGACCAATTAGAATTTGTTGCCATCTATTTAATGAGTAGAAATAATTAGCTAACTGACAGGCAAGTTTCCTTGCTTGATGAACTAATCGTTGTCTAGGAGTTAAATTATACAAGTCCAAAAACTCATTATCTTCTGCCTCATCCTCTACGCCTTCGAATGCTAAATCGTTGTCTAAATCACCAAAATAATTGTCAAAGTCATCTATATTTGAATCGCTAGCAATGTTTGTATCTTGGTTGGTCCCTGTTGTGTTGTTGTTCATATTAATCAGTAGACCGTTATGCTCTTTTTGTAATTTCTTGATATATCTGTATCTACGTTCTAAACAAATTCAAATAACCATAAATTGTCTCGAAAAGTTTCTGCTACGTATTCAATTCAACTATTCAATATCTCTTATATGTGGGAATGTATTGCTGCTCCCTTATCACCATCAAAATGAAATTTTCTGAAATTTCGAACACCTCTGCAAATCCGAACACCCTAACCCCACCGCGTAAATAAAGAATATACAAGTATTTAGTTACCAAGAACAATAAACAATGTTATATTTATTTAAAATAATAGAGAAATTACTTTATATTATGTGTTATGAAAAGTGCATGGTTGTATTGAGACAGACTTGAGGGTCTTTATTATTATTTTCTAGTAGGTTCTAGGCCTTGATTGGCGGCCTAGGATGTTCCATCTTTAACATCAATATTTTCAAATTTAATAGACTTTCTTCCTGCTTTTGATGTATTTGGTGAGTTTGTTACACTAACTGATCTCTTTGGTGTTGAAAACACTGGAATCAGTTCGCCTTGTATATGTGTTCTATTCTTTCCATCTGCACTGCTGCGTCTATTCATGTCATAACCTAGTTTGGATTCTCTCTCCCCTTTAAAGATATTCAAGCTGCCACTGCTGCTGGTTGAAACATCATGAGGATCGTTAAAATGAGAATTATCATCATTGTCTGAATTGGTATATAGAATATTTTTATATGATGAAGTATTCGCTAGGAGACTTTTTAGGTTTTTACTGCTTGTGTTGTTAATTCCATATGTAGTCGTAGTAACCTTTGGTGCTGATTTTCTTCTTAAATATGTTTCTGGGTTGGTAAAATATTCATTCCTTTCGGAATTACGTCTCGTAGACAATAATATTCTATCACTTGATTGGTGCCTTCTCATTGTAAGGGATTTACCTTCCAAATCTTGGTTATACAACCTTTTTGATTTGGACACATTTGAAAGTTCATTCTTTGTAGGTGAATATACTATATGTCCAGCTTGGTCTTTATAATGTAAATTCGAATAGCTTCGTCTGTTAGCTGCATGGTTTAGTGGTCTTGATATCCGTGAGGTCGGCGATGCTACGGAAAATGATAATGACTTGTTGTGTGGTCTTGGTCTAGGCCCAGAATCTGATTTTCTGCGCCTGTGCTTGGTAGGTGTTTTAGTTAATATTGAGTTTCCTTTATCGTGGATATCATTACTATCCTTCTCATTCATCTCTTCACTCTTTGTCTTGAAGCATCTAGAAGATCGTGTATTTTCTCTTAATAATAATAAAGAATTTGTTGATTCTGTTTCTAAAAGGTTATCATCAAGTTGGTTGATAGGGTCATCAATAATACTATTATCAGCAGTGGTAATTAAACTGTCTGAATCATTCTCTGTGATATGATCTTGTACTGTTTTAATACTGTAATTATTGTCGTCTTCATCGTCGTTATCATTATTGTCGTCATTTCCTTTTTGGTTTTTTGTTGGAGGAGCTTTGATTAACCCAACTGGTACATCTGCAAATTGTAATGGGTTCTTAATAGAAGAAGAGACAATTATTCTACCTTTCAAATAATAGATTACTTTATCTAAGGCAAACTCTTGTCCACAATGGTTTTGGATGATTGAGACTTTTGGCCAGGTTGCTCTAGCACCATTAGTGATTTCTCTTAGTAGGAATTCCTTTGTTGGGTTTGATAATAATTCTTTTATTCTGAACAGTGTGTTTAACTCGGGTAGGATAGTTATATCACCAGAGTATTGTTGTGACAATACAGATCTTAATTTTGTTAAACCATTTTTGGCCATACCTAATTCACAACCTAACTCTAGGATATGGATAGCTTCGTTTGCTAAGAAATCGTAAATTTTACCTAAATTTTGTCTAAACCTTGCACTGAATTCATCTTCGATCTCACCGCCTACACAGGAGACGGATAATTTCAAAAATGGAAAGACATGGACGTTAACCTGACATGCAATGATATGATCAATATTAAACATTTCAGATAGTCTTGATATGGGTAAATCGTTATCGACTGATCCATCGACAAATTTGACATAACTACTGCTACCTGACCAAGGTTTCCGTTGGCCAGTCTTTGGGTCCTTTTCGTACAATGGACTTGAAGGGAAGATTCCTGGTAAGGAGCAGGAAGCACACACTGCCGACCAAATGAGGACATTTGGCGCTGTTAAATTGTTCAATAGCCTTGGTTGCTCAAATAATGATTCTGGAGATACAGTGATGTTTAAAATTTTTCCTGTTCTATTGTAAGCTTCCCGAAATGTTAAATCCCCTAGGAATGAGATCATTGTGTTGACTAGATGTTTGTTATCAAACCATGTACCATTTTTCAAGAATCTTTGAATTTTAATTAGGAAATTTTCACTTTCACTCTTTTCGTAATCGTCTTTGAAAATATTAAACTCGTTGTCTAGTATATTTTCTAATAGGTCTGGTATTTCCTCCTTGTAATGCACAGATAGGATACTTGCTACGATTGCACCAGCACTACTTCCACTAATGACCCTGGGAAACAAATCCAATTCGAAAAGTGTAGATATGACACCAATATGGAAAAGGCCGAATGTGCCACCACCACTCAGCACCAAAGCGGTTCTACCGATGTTCCTCCTTGTCTGTTGTAGTATTCCTATAAGGTAGTTATCATCTAGATCAGAGTTCACTAAAGCTTCCAACGATTTTTCCGATTCTGCCATATATTCGTCTATAAGGTATTTTGTTCCGATGTGTGAATGTCTATATAAGTTAACGTTTCCCATGTTTCCAAGGTTCCTCACCCAGTTTGTTCTGATATTGTAGAGTAGTTGCATGTAGTCATTATTGAGACGTGCTTGTTTTAGCTTATCCGTTACATCTTCGATGAGTTGGTAATCGTACAGGGTTGATTTGTTCTCTTGTTTCCATGCGGTTTTGTTAGTCAGTTCATCTAGGGTCGATGCAGTCGTCCGCCACTCTTCATACGACATGGCGTGTTGTTTCTGTGATTGGACCTTGTCAATGAGTAAATCCTTCTCGTAGTCGCCAATGAATATTCCGTACAGGACAGTTTTCAGCTTTGCCATGAACGTTGTTGGACCCTCTTGGTAGTGTTTATCTGTTATAATGTCGTCATCGGTGGCACCACTATTATTTTTCTTATATTGTTGGATGGTGGAATTCGGAGGTGGGTGTATAGCTGCAGGTTGTTGCGGAGATGGTGTTGACTCGTCATCTGTCTTGTCCAAGTAGTATGATTCATCTGTGGAGGTATGACTACCATTTGTGAAACGGCCACGCCGTATTATACTATTAAAAATTCTACGGTGAAGAGAGTCCTGGGTATTTATAGTAGCACCTGTGCTCTTGCCGTTACCATTGCAGTTACTGTCATTAGTAGATGCATCTGTGATGGTATTGCTGGGACTGGCCAAACTAAGTAGATGCTCATAGTACTTCTGAATAAGATGCTGTGTTACAGGATACGGTTCACTCCTATCTAGCATATTTGAGTGTGCGGGTATGTGGGAATATTTAACAACCTGCATGCATACCATAATACTTTGCTTTGCTAACTATCCCTCTGTTATATATCCCAACTTCCCCTTGCCCATTGCCACCATCCCATTGCCCCATTCCTATCCATTCCCTTCCCTCTTTGTTCTTTGTTCATTTTTCGGATTTTCCGTGGCACAAAACGCATCGCCAAACCCTAGTATGCCCTACCTCCAAACCCTACGCCAATCTCAACCCTACGGAGACGCGTTTCGTAAAATTTTTGTTTTGTTTTCATTTGTTTTGTTTTGTTTTGTTGTTTATGTAACGCTCGTGGGAACTACAACAACGACCAGCACTGAAATTTTTCACTTATGGAAAGTCAATAATCCAATTGGAAATTGCTCTCTATCTTGGCGTCCTGTGCTGTATTGCACTCTATAGCGTTTACGTAAGGAATTTACAACTTGAACATCTCTCATCTATATTTATTAGTTTTATTAGTTTTATTGGTTTTATTGGTTTTATTACCTGTATTTATTACATGTGTATATTACTTCTGCTTGCTAAAATACGTAGAACACCAATTATTAACCATGAATAACGCAATTTATGGTTCACCATTCCCAAAGCTGAATCCAAAGGTAAGGTATAAGACAGTCTTTGAAAGAGCAGGGTTCGATGTAAACAATGCGAATGCTAATGACACCACAGGACAGAGAAGTGCCTCTGCTTCAAATAATGCACCAAGCATATCACATCATTCGTCGAATGTCCCTAACCACACAGAACAACAAAGAAACGTCTCTATGCCTTTGACCATGCACCATCGCACTGACGATACTAATTCTCAAGTCCATAACCATCTACAAGATTTCGTACAACCTAATATCGGTGCAACTCCACTCAAACCAGTAAGCTATGCTCCATCAAGCATATATAGTCCAAACTTAAACAAACATTCTCCTACTGCAAATACCGCACCATCACATAACCATAACCATATTCAACAAAAAGATATGGATCTAGATTCTCGTCCAAATCAAAATATTACCTCAAACCCTCCTTCCAATGAAGAACATTCATTCATTTTCGAAAGAGAACAATCTGTACAACAATCGTATTCCTCTTCATCACAATTAGAGGATGATCAACAAGTACAACAACAACAGAATGAAAAAGAACTAAACCCTATAGAAAAAAGTTTTATGATGCTTACGCAGAACGATACAAGAAGTATCATATCAGCACACTCCCAATCACATTCAAATGCGGATTCACACTCAGCTAGAACTTCTGTAAAGAATCATTTCATAGATGATAACAAAAACAACAACAACCCTTATCAGTACGATAAGTATGAATCCAGAATAGAAAGTCTCAATTTTGAACCAAACGAAAAGTTGCAAATGAATGCATCTCCTACTACTGTTTCATCTAACAGGGATGACGACTTGAACTCTGTCGATAATAAAAGTATATCATCTTCCCGTCAAAATGATAACTCAAACGACAAATACCATTCAAAGGTAGAAAGTTTGAACTTCGAACCAAACGAAGATTTACAACTAAACGAAGCACCATCATTAAATCTGGGAATTAATCAGACTCAAAACAATGATATACTGAAGGATATTCATATGGATGACGACAAAGACAACGGCAAGGGTGATATTGGCTTCAACATTACCAAATCAGTTTCTCCTCTTCCTCGCGAATCGAACAAACCTCCACAATTAACCACAACAACAATTCGGGACCAAAAGGATGATGGCCCAGATCCTGCAACTATGACTGCTACCAGTTTACAAGTAGAGCAACTAATAGCACAACTAGACGATGTTTCATTTTCAAGAAATGAGGAAATCTCAGCAACTTTACAAAACAAAAACATACCGAATGGATCAGAATCATCATTATATTCAAAATCATCCCCATTCCTAACAGCACCAAATTCAAACTTAATCGCACTTGATGATAAAAAATTCAAAAAATCTAGTGCTTATCTATCTGTATATCCAATTGCTACAACCACAGATATCCAAATACATCCACTACCATTATCACAAACACATTCGCAGGATCGATCAGATACGGAAGACAAAAACTCGCTAACTAATAGCAGTACACCAGTTATGTATAAGTTTAAACAAACTTTACCAAACACTTCCTATTCTGACCATGAAGGGAATCACACATCAATTCCACAGGAACAAACAGGAGATATAGCTAAACAACAAGACCTAGACCAAGAAACAAAGACAGATAAAAACAAACACTTATCGCACGCAACAGAGGAAGAAATCAAATACCCACCAGGTGAAGGTCCATGTAGATCATGTAAATTGCCAGTAACCGGTAAGGGAATATTCTCAAAGAAGAACAACGAATTGTCAGGTCAATGGCACCGTAAATGTTTCAGATGCATTGAATGTTCTACAGTATTTAGCAAAGCTGTCCCATGCTACATCCTTAATGATAACCCTTACTGTCAACAGCATTACCATGAGGAAAACCATAGTATTTGTCTGATATGTAAAAAATGGATCGAGGGAGAATGTCTAGAAAATGACAACTTAGAGAGGTTTCATATAGACTGTCTGCAATGCTTTATATGTAAAAAAAGCATACAGAGTGATTATTATATTTTCAACGATAGTATTCCGTTGTGTGGAAACCATGATATGGATTCATTGCTAGAGAATGGGCTCAGAGATACCGTGTCTACCCAAGAGACGCAAGAGTCCATTAAAAGGGACAATACGGTCTCAAAAAGAAGGACAAGAATTATTGAGTTTACATAAATAAATTTGTAATTACAACTATGTATATGTCTATGTATAAAAGCATATATAGTAACTAAACCGTAGATTAAATTCCGATATATAAAATATTGAAGAGTTACCCGTTTGGGGCATGAAAAAAAAAATTACATAGTTTATCCTAATTAGGAATCTGTAATTAATTCTCAAAATAAGAACCACCAACAATTGATCTTATCCTTAAGTTTAAATATTATTGGTTGTGTTTTCCCCATATTTCTCAGTTTAGTGTGTGGAACACCAATTTGAAGAATCAAAAAATTATATAAAGATATCTTTAATATAATAGCAATTGCAATGGGACCTGCTATAGCAACAAATACCTCGCCAGTGATCGCAAGCCCCTCGGGAAATACAAGGAGCATTGAGCTTGAAGGGCAAAATGCATACCTTCCAAGCACACCCTTGCATTCAGAGTACCTCCATGAAAGAAGTTCAATGGGTTTCCTTACATCTCCACCATCTCAAATACGAAGAGACCAAATTGATAATGACGCAATCCGTGAATTCTATAAACTTAATAGCAATAATAATAATAATACCCTTTTATCGCCATCACAATATAATTCAGATGCAGGCATTGATATTCAATCAGTACCATGTACACCAAAATCTAAATACTCTGAAATGTTCATGACACCTCCAAAATTAAAGAGCCCGCCTCCTGTGTCATTCTGTAAAGGTATTGACAATAATTTATTTGCTAGTGCTAGTAAACGTGACTTTGAAGTTTCGAATGAATTAAAGATAAAATTGAGTTCTGCATTGATGAACTTACAAAAAGGTTGTGTGGAAGAGAGAATGCCTAGTTTAGAATCAAAATTCGATACTGTAACAAGAAGAAAACATAAAAATGAAGAAGAATTCGAAACTGAAAGTGAAAATGAAAGTGATGACAATCGTGAGTATGAAAGTGAGATGAAAGGTTTATCTTCTTGTAGTGTTAAGAAACCTCATCTTGGAGTTTCTTGTTCCTCTAATTCGCTCAAAAGAACAAGACAAAGAAGTGATATAGATAGTAACTATACGTGTAAAGACAATCCCATACGATCTCCGGATAAGTCGGTATTAGAAGTAGAAGCAATTGAAATCTTGGCAAATATGGCTAGTCCAAATCCGAAAAGGGGTTCATTCTAAGGGCATATTATATATATGTGTGTATGTGTGTAAAATATACTAAAATTTAGTTATATTTATATTTATTATAATAACTGTGTTTATCTATACAATTTAGTTATTTATCTAGTTATTTAATATTATGAATTGTTGAATGGATTAATGAAATGATTATATTTAATCAGTGAACTTATAAGAACCAGTGGCCATTGTAATACTTCCACCTCTGTATGAACCTCTCTTCATCTTGTTTTTGTTCTTGGTAAAATCTTTACCTTTAACTTTACCTAACTTTTCATTTGCCATTTCACCCCAAGTACCAGCTACACCTTTGTATGTATTATCGGTTAATTCCCAGGCTTCGAATGAGATCTTTTTACGTTCTACACGTGAGAAATGTTTACGTTGACCTTCTTTGATATCATCTTCACCAGCAGAAATGTTTAGTTTTTGTTTCTTGGAATTGGAGTCAGATGTTGTGTCCATACTTTGTTCTTTGTTGGTTTCTTCTTCTTCTTCTTCTTCTTCTTTTTCTTCGTCTACTTCTTCGATCTTTCTCTTGTTGGAATCAGTTTCTTTTTCTTTATCATCTTCTGAGTCGCTAGAGGATGAAGAGTCTGAATCGCTAGAGGAAGATGAGGAGGAGCTAGATGAAGATGATGAGGAGCTTGAATCTGAGTCGGATGAGTCACTTGATGATGATGATGACGATGATGACGATGAGGAGGAGGAGGAGGAATCAGAATCGGAGTCGCTTGAGGATGATGAAGAACTTGAGGAAGAACTTGAAGAAGATGAGGAACTCGAATCGGAGTCGGAGTCGGAGTCTGAACCGCTTGATGAGGATGATGAATTACTGGAGCTGGAACTAGAGCTGGAACTAGAGCTGGAACTGGAACTGGAACTGGAACTGGAACTGGAACTGGAACTGGAACTGGAACTGGAACTGGAGCTAGAACTGGAGCTAGAACTGGAGCTCGAGCTCGAGCTTGAACTTGAGGAGGAATCGGAGTCGGAGCTCGAGCTAGAACTCGATGAGGAATCAGAGTCGCTTGATGAAGATGAGCTAGAGTCTGAATCGCTCGAACTTGAGCTTGAAGATGAACTTGAAGATGAACTTGAAGATGAAGAAGAGGAGGAGGAGGATGAAGAATCGCCGTTTTCCTTTTTCTTTTCTTTTAAACTTAACTTTGGTGGTTTTTCATCCTTTTTGCCTGATATTTTAGAACCCATCTTGGATAATTCGAACTCTTTATTATTATTATGGTTTATTGATAAGCTCAATCAAGGAACTAAATAAGTTATAACTAAAAAATTTATTAATTTTAACTTAGTGAAAAATTTACCGATGAGGTTTAATCTCGTACTTCATAAAATTTTTCTTTTTTTATTTTCAATAATTTTTCGCAGTAACAACCTTACACTATCAGAGTTTCGCACATTGAGAAAACGGTAGTTATTGTTTTTTTCATCCACCGAGACGAAAAGGGAAAAATCGGTGATTTCGTAGTAAAAAAATTAAAAAGTTCAAAAAAATTTGTTTTTGAAAAATCAATTTGGAAGGCCAATAAATGAGTAACGAAGTATTAATAAAGGCCGAATGATATTCCATCAAAATAATATCTAAACTGATTATTAGTTTGTTTGCTTTTCTTTTCTTTTGAAATATAGGGTGTGTTTATGGCTTTATAGATGAATTTGTTAGGGGCTTGAAAAGAAGAAGACTGTAATAATAATAATATGTGACCTATAAACCCAGACATCTATAACAGTCAAGGTCGACTGTATTGTTTTAGATATATGCTTTGTTGAGTTATGTTATGATGGTAGCATAAAAGGTTGTGTATTATAAAATATATGGGTGTTTTTTTATTCTTTGGCTACCTATGTTTGAAACTTGGTTATAGTGTTAAATAATTATATTTATGTTTTGTTTTGTTTTCATATTTTACAACATAATTGTTTATATTGAAAGTAAGAATAATAAAAATGAAACTTTTTCAAAATTAAACTAAACAATATACTGATTATTGAATTAGTAGTTTTTATAGTTATAAGTTACACAGACATTATATATGGAGTTGATATAATTATCCGTTACCCTTTTTCTATATATCCTAAAGCCTTATTACTTGATTTAATTTCCATATCTCATACGTTGACAATACATAATAAGAACTGTCTTATTTTATATTGTTAAAGTGATATCCCAACACTAATAGTTAATACTATTTTTGTCTTTAATCCTTATAAAATAGATGAAGAGAACAATACCCATTCAGTGTTCTATATGTTGTATAAATCGATATATATATATATATATATGCGTGTGTGTGTGTATTCATTTCATTATTTTTTCTACAGTCACAGTTCATCGTGGGCCGCATGTGATTTATCTGCCTTACAAGTTGGACCGTCATACGAATATATACTTCGTTTATCATTGAATCTGAGATCCCATATGTTATTAATTGCTTTAGATCCGGACCTTAGAAATCTAACATCTGTGTGCAATTTCCCTCCTTTGTCTAATCTTATACAGAATGCTGCCTTTTGATCCCATGCTTCATCAGTAAGGCACCTTTTTAATACATCAGATACATCATCAAGACTAGGAACCGTGCTACAGGATCTACCGTCTGTCCAAGCTGGTATTGCTACTGCCCATTGGATTCCATTATGGGTATATTCCCATACAATACTAGTTTTACATTTTTCTTGATTTGAATATTTTTCAAACTCATTAGCAATCCCATGAGTCACTGCGACAGGGTCGCTCAAGACATAAGCTACAATACGTAAAATGTTCGAGCATGTAGTGAAGATGGTATCTATAAATGTTTCAAATTGTGCTGCATGTGGGTGACTGTCAGATTCTGAGTGTATGAAGGTGCCGTGCTGTGTGTGAATACTTTCATTTTCAAATGGCTCTTGCCCATCGAATCCATCTACATTGTTGTTAAGGAAATTTTGATGGGGAATCACCTTGGTTAATAGTTCATGTTCATGACCGGAATTGGGTTGACTCAGTTTTATTGTTTCAGTTGAGTGCACAACATGAGCAGCTTTAACACTTTGAACTACCTGGGAAGCCTTTATTTCATTAAATGACATCTGGCTGGCCAAGACTAGTGAAAATAAATATAAAAACTTCATAGTAACAAATTATTCAACCGAAGGTAATATATATTGTAGTTAGTCGATTGTTATGTCTGCAATTACCATTATTTTCAAGTTATTATAGCGTATACAGCAGGGTGAAAAATAATCAGATGCATCGTTATGATGATTTTTTTCCATTGTATTCTCTGGCGATGCTTTCGGGAACGAGCGAGCGAGCGAGTGAGCGGATGGCTGCTTATTGAATCAGAAAAAGGCGACAGAATTTTCCAATTAGGAACAGCGTGAGAGGGAAAGAGTTAGACTGAAATCAAGATCACAATCGAATTTTTAAGAATATATTTGGAGGAGTCAAAAACGAAAATAATTTAGGTAGACGACCATAGACATATAATATACATACATATATCGATGGAATGGAGTCTTGTTTTAAATAAAGCTATGTATGCATGTGTCTCAGGCCATTTTGCTATTTTCGGAAGCATGCTTGTCTTAGGGTACAGTCAAACCGTGGGTCCAATGTATGATTTATGGACAAAGAGTAAACAAAAAGAGTAACAAGGCAGGTAATACGCTAATTATAAGGTAAAACACACAGTAGGTAATTGGTAAATGATAAGTCTTGCTTGACGATTGAGAACCTTAGTAAGACCCACAGTTTTGTTCATCAATACTAATGCAAAGCCAGAAAAACGTTAACTGACACAATCGGAGTGGTGCCCTATTGATAAGAATGTCCAATGAGGGTGAATACAATTGCATTGTAAATATATTTAGTTCAGGACCTTTGTAAGTAAATAGAGAGAGAGAGAGAGAGAGAGAGAGAGAGAGAGAGAGAGGTATTACCTTTGATTGAAAGTCAAATACAACAATCAGACAATATTTGCTATCTGTAGTGTCTTTAGTTATGCTTGTTGTGTCCAAATATGCCAAGAAGAATTTAACAATATTCTTAATGATTCTGAGGTGCAATCAGTCAATTCCGCAGTGAGTTCGAACAACAGCCACCGACAGATTGGAATACTTCATTTTTATTGGAGAAAGTCACATTGAATCTTCATATCCAGAGAGACATAGGCACATAGAGAAAACTAACCTGTGTAAATAAGCAATTGAATATTTTTGACACCAACTTTATTATTGTGTCGTGTTATTTTGTTCTGCTTACCTTGGCATTGATTGCACCCGCAAGATTTAGAAAACAGAGCACACATTCTCATTGGCCATCATGCTAAATGATAAGGAATGACTAAATGATAAGAAACAAACAGCTTATCTGTCTGATAAGGAAACAAAACAAAGCAAAACAGGAACAGCCACAGTCACAGTGGGCGAGACTCATCCAGCTCAGTCATTCCATCCAATTCCACTTCACCCTCTCCTAATCCAGCTCAGCTCACGTTCACCCTCTTCCGCATTCGGGCATCTCCAACTTTTCCTTCTAAAATTGACTTACACAGTTATCGCACATAGTGCACAAAAAAGGTCCAGCTCTCGCTCTTTCTTTCCATATTCATCGATGTTTTCCGGAGTAGCGGTTTGCGTCTGGTGTGTGGGCGTACAACTACGGAGACCATACCGTTCAACGCAAGGCGAGACAATGGCAAAAAATAGAAATAAAACAGTAACGGTGTGTTTTGCACGGCACGGCATCAAAAACAAAAAATAAAAAAGGACAAGTCCTGATAAGGAATTGGACGCCCGTCCAGTGAAAACCTGTGAGACAACTCATGTGGTTCAAGAAAATGTAACGCCTGTCAGCATTTCCTCTCTGGTTTTGGCGTGTTGTCTTCCGCAGACAATTCCGCTGGAAATGCCCTTATGCACAGTTTACTGGCTAAATAAGGAGTTACCCCCAAACCAAACCTTGGAGATATTCGTTTGCCACCCACCCACTCATTTTTCCTAACCTTCTAGCGCCATTCTTTACACCTTTGTCATTTTATAAGACAAAATTCTAGAATATACGTATTTTAACTTGGTTGAGAGTTCGTTGTTTATTTCCTTTAACGGTGTTAATGATGTAACTTGATAAGTTGGAACACACTTACCGTTAAAAGATATCTTGTCAAATTCTTTCCTTCACTGTGGATAGAAATTTATTGATCGTTAACGGCAGGTGCAATAATAAGACATTTCATTCTATCTTATCTCACAGCTGATAACAAGAATAAGTAAAAATAACCAAGACAAACACAAAGAAAGACAAGCCAACATTGCAACTGGACCCGTTTCGGTGTTTTGTCTTTCCCGGTATCGCTGCTCCATTCAAATTGCTTTTGATTATTTAATTTCCATTTTTTTGCCTTTTTACAAAACTTGTCAGAATGCTGATAAGGCAGAACACTCCGCACAGACTGCACTCCTTGCCAAAAAAAACAAAAAAAAGCAAAAAATAAAAAAGCAAGGACATCAGTCACAATCTCAGATTTCAATGTTACCACTTCCCTCACATATCCCCGCACAACCCTCGAGGTTTCGTAACTTTTCTATGTGTCGTCGTCCCTTCTTGCTCCAACAATTACAAACTCTCTTTTCTTTTCTTTTCTTTTGCCCCTCGAGAACGCCGTCACTCAAACTGCAATCGATCTGACAGTTCCTCCTCTTCGTCCCCCCCATTTCAGTTCCACCCTACTCCATTCTCATTGCAAAATTTTTTAAATAGTTCATTGCAAAAATTTTTTGTTAGCTTAATGATGATAACTACTATGCAATAACAAGGATTATACCAGATCACACACAATCCTTCTATCTATCTATACGTGTGTGTGATTCATCAATACCAATCTAATAGGCAAGTTTATTTCCTCGTAATTTAGTTTAGTTTAAGTTAATTTCATTTCATTTCAAACTCTCCCTACTCCAGTACCTTTGCTTTTCAACGCTCTGATAACATAAAATTTTCTCTTTCCATTAATCATATACTATATTTATATTGTTATATATAAGCTACCTTTTATATTCTCTTTTCTCGTTTACTTTTTTCCCATATTCTTTCTTTCTTCTTCCTTTCTTTCTTGTTTATTCTCACTTTCTTCTACTCAGATATATAAACATAACCAAATCAAACAATATCTAGATATATTTATTCTTTTGTTGAGATCAGGTAATTATTTCCATATCTATTAAACAACTAGAATTTTTTATTTATTTATTTATTTATTTATTTATTAATTTATTAATTCAAACCAATAATATCAAATATTCACATTTAAACTACAACAATGTCAACTACTAAAAACTCCACTGAATCAAACGTGGTAGAAATTTTAGACTCCACTGAAAAGGAGAATATCCTAGAATTGAAAAAGACTGTCGCTTCCAGTGATGATCATATCATGATAGATACTGAAACTTACCAAATCAGCGAGGATGATAAAGTAGAAGACAAAAGAGAAGAACAGAGACACAAGGATGAAGAACATAACAACAGAATATTCGCCCGTGATGATCTCGCTATAAAAGACTACGAAATACCAACAGAAGAAGAAATAAAAACACTAAGACACGTTGGTGGTAAGATCCCAATGAGATGTTGGTTGATTGCCATCGTCGAATTGGCTGAAAGATTCTCATATTACGGTCTTTCTGCTCCTTTCCAAAACTATATGTCAAATAAGCCAGATCAAACACCACCTGGTTTACTAGGTTTGGACTCAAGTGGTGCTACTGGTCTATCATATTTCTTCCAATTTTGGTGTTATATCACTCCAATTTTTGGTGGTTACATGGCTGATACTTACTGGGGTAAATACAACACGATTGCCGTCGGTACAGGTATTTATATCTGCGGTATCTTTATTCTGTTCATGACTTCTATTCCATCAATTACTGACAGAGATACTGCTCTAGGTGGTTTTATTGCCGCTATTATCCTTATTGGTGTCGCTACAGGTATGATTAAAGCTAATCTTTCCGTTTTAATCGCTGATCAATTACCAAAGAGAAAGCCGTTAGTTAAGACAACAAAGAAGGGTGAAAGAGTTATCGAAGATCCGAATATCACTCTACAAAACGTTTTCATGTTCTTTTACTTAATGATTAACATCGGTTCCTTATCTGTTATTGCTACTACAGAATTAGAACAACATAGAGGGTTCTGGGCTGCTTATTTGCTACCTTTCTGTTTCTTCTGGGTTGCTGTTGTCGTTTTGATTATCGGTAGAAATAAATATATTAGACCTCCTGTCGGTGATAAAGTTATCTCAAAGAGTTTCAAAGTGGTATGGATTCTATTTAAGAATAAATTTAACTTTGACTCTGCCAAACCATCTATGAACCAAGAAATGAACTACCCATGGAACGATAAGTTCGTTGATGAAATCCACAGATCTTTAAGTGCATGTAAAGTGTTTTTGTTTTACCCAATCTACTGGACTTGTTACGGTCAAATGATTAGTTCTTTCGTCACTCAAGGTTCTATGATGGAACTACACGGTTTACCAAACGATTTCTTCCAAGCTATCGACTCTATTGCATTAATTGTCTTTATTCCAATCTTTGAAGCTATACTATATCCATTCATCAGAAGATTCACTCCATTCAAGCCAATTACGAAAATTTTCTGGGGTTTCACATTCGGTGCTTTGGCAATGACCTGGGCTTGTGTCTTACAACATTTCATCTACACCACTGGCCCATGTTACAATCACCCATTAGAGTGTGAAAATGGAAACCATATCCACATTGCATTACAAGTTCCAGCTTACGTCCTTATCGCCTTCTCAGAAATTTTCGCTTCCATTACTGGTCTAGAATACGCTTACTCTAAGGCTCCAGCAAATATGAAATCTTTCATCATGTCTATCTTCTTATTGACCAATGCCTTTGGTTCAGCTATCGGTTGTGCTTTGTCTCCAGTCTCCAAAGATCCTGATTACGTTTGGTTATTCTGTGGTCTAGCTGTTGCTTGTTTCATCTCTGGTTGTTTATTCTGGATGACTTTCAAGAACTACAACTACATGGAAGAAGAAATGAATAACATTGATTTCGAAGACGAAGATGGTCACATGATCGATGATGCAGAGGAGAAGAACGAAAAGGAGTTACTTGAAGCTGTCACCAGTTTGAAGAGTGTAAAGAGTTTGTAAACATAATTAATTAATCAATCACCTTAATTCAATAAATTAATTCAATATAACCATTAATGACAACTACTAGTATACCATAACATAGGTACAGCAGCAAAGAGATTTTAATATCTCGCAGATTTTCATGACACATTTATGTATGTTCTATATAATTTATTCATTCTATTTGTATAATAATACATTTCATTTAAGTTTTACTAAGAAAAAACCCTACCAATAAAACAATATGCCGCATTATTTGCCAAATATGCATATATAGATATATATGTAAAGTTGGACTATTATCAAAATTCTATCCGAATATTGCTAATCTTAAATTATTTTTTAAAAAATCATTTATAGTTGAATTAAATACTTGTATATTTACTTATTAGATATAGATGATTAATGGCGTAACAAAATAGAAAATAAAATATGCAAATAATCTATTTTAATTTCTTCTTTGGACGTAATTGGTTAGTGTGACCACATTTTCTCTTTCTACAGTTGGTAGCTCTTGGTGGTAATCTAGCGTAACACTTACGACAAACGGATTTATCACAATTATATTTAGAAGCTAAAGCTTTTAAAGATGGTTCAATAATACCACCTCTTAATCTTAAGACTAAATGTAAAGTGGATTCCTTTTGGATGTTGTAGTCAGATAAAGTTCTACCATCTTCTAATTGTTTACCAGCAAAGATTAATCTTTGTTGGTCAGGTGGAATACCTTCTTTGTCTTGAATCTTAGATTTGACATTGTCAATAGTGTCAGAAGATTCAACTTCTAAAGTAATGGTCTTACCAGTCAAAGTCTTAACAAAACTATTCAAATACTTGTATTGATACTTTTTTATCAATAAACAGAAGTTAGTAAAATATATTATATATATTAAATTTTAATAGAAGAAACAAAATCAGTCTTTTAATTTATTTGGCATTCACCATTTTCAAACTAATAGATATTAGAATTTTTCACTTAAAGCATAGGGACGGTATTGGTTCAACGACGGTGAATTCTCATAGAAACACCTATCTTCTAGCTTATAAAATTGGTTTATACTGATATATTTATCACTTTCTTTGGATATTTATAAAACTAGAACATTCTTAGTTGTATTTTGCCACTTCTGATTAGTCCAAATATGTTAAACAGATAACTTTCTTTCTACGTAAATACGTTATTCCACATACATTTGCATCTTTGAATCTTGGTATCTTTAAAAGTAATAGTACTTGAAGGTTACTATATGTTTAAAATTTACTTTACTAAATATTAACAACAATTTCTTTAACCACAATAATGATTATCATACACTCAATGGGTTCCCATCATGAGATATTGCATTTACAGTATGGTTCACCATTGGAATGAATCTCTATGGTGAAACTTTCACACTGTTTCGGTCAGTTTGTGCTATTTTGGAAACAAATTCACAAACCCACATTTAACTATACGCGTCCAAAAAATTTATCTGAAAAGGTTTCAAAAATATTCAAATGTTTGAAAAATGAAGGAACACCCATGCCCTGAAAACATTGTATTGTGCACGGATGTAAATAGTCAAAACTTAAATATTGTTACCCTCTTTCTACACGTGAAAAATGATATTTTCTGTAATATTAATTTTTTAATGATGGATTTTATTGCTTGCATTAGATTAACTATTAGACAAATATGTTATATTGTAAAAATATAGTGGTAATCTGTTCAGTATTAACAAAGTTAAAGACGAATAAGAGTTAATATAAAGTATCCGTACTCAATTCACTGTAAGCCAACTGCATATAGTCCAAGGTAAAGTTAATAATGGCTACTGAGGAGAATTCACCCATTAATATCAATGATCTCTCATCATTTCTAAACATTTCAGATGATAAAGTTCATGCATTGGAACCCAGTTTACTTCAGGCATTAAACGAGAAAGTTGTACAATTTAATGAAATAAAATCTAATAATATAGAACTAACTGAATCCATGAATGATTTAAAGACAGCATCCGACAACAGAATCAATAATTTGAAAATCGAAATTGAAAAACTATTAATGGATAATCAATCAGTGAGAAATGAAAGACAACAGCATGAACAGGAATCTGACTCCTTAAAGAAATTGCAATTGTCAATCAAGACAAAAGTTAGTAATTTAACAAGAGAACTTGACGAATCCAAAGAAGAGAAAAAATTGTTAGAAATAAGTAAATCAGACGTGGTAAAAATCCTAAATGAAAAGATTACTGACCTAAATAATTCTAAAGAGGAAATACAAAAAGTTGTATCTTATAAAGATGACGTTAATATGAAGTATGAACAATCACTAGAAATGATTCAATCTGTAAAAAATGAAAATTTATCATTGAAAACTGAACTGGAAAAGAAAACACACTCTCTATCTTTTATTGAGAAGCAAAAGATTTGGCTTGAAAAGGAATTAGATGCAAAAAATGAACAGTTTTTGAAATACAAAGAGAACAGAGAAAAAGAATTCCAAGAAAGTATAGTAAATTTCCATAATGCAAAAAATGATTTAAATACATTCAAGAACAATAATGATTCATTAATAGAGAATAACCAAGACCTCTCTCGAGAGGTGCAGTCGAAGGATACAGAGATTGTAAACTTGAAACAGACATTGGACTTGGAAGAGAAGGACCATGCCAAGGAGAAAGCTTTACAGCAACAACTTATTACGCTATTGGAAAAACAAGTGAAAGAATTACAAGCAAAATTAAAGAATTTTTTCGATAATCATTCAATTGACGAAAACAGTAATTTAGATACAACTAGAAGTGATTTATTGCAACAGTTAGCTGTAACTAAAAAAAAATTGGAAAATTCGGAATTAGAACGTGCTCGTTTAGAAACTAGTATCAATGACATGGAATCAAACAGGTCATTCACAAATACTCATAATACTGCAATGTCAATAAATGATAATAGTTCCTTTTCAAAACTTAATTCAGATATTTCTGTACTAAGAAAGCAATTAGTCAAAGAAAAGAAGCAAAAAGAACGTTTACAAAAGCAAGTTGAGTTATTTATTTCCAAATTAGAAAGGAAAGTACCTATAATAAACTCATTTAAAGAAAGAACAAACTCGCTTGAAAGAGAATTAACTGACGCATCTTTATTATTAGAACATACCTCAAATGATAATTTACAAAAGAAGAGGGAACTACATGATAAAGATGATGAAATAATACAACTAGAAGAAAAAGTTAAAATATTTGATTCACAATGCACTCATCTAGCACGCCAAATCCAATACTTATTGCTGAATATAGAAATTCATGGTAACAACGATAGCCCGTTATCAGATGAAGAAATTCAGTTCGTTAAAAATATCTTGAACGGTAGCGACAACAGTAATGTAATAGATTCACATAATATTATACCTGAAAGATTAATAACTTTTAAGAATGCAATTGAACTTCAATCACAAAATATGAATTTACTGAATGTAGTTCAAACCTTATCAATGCAAGCAGAGAACTTAGAAAGAGAAAAGACTGAAAAGAATGAACAATTAGATAATGAGACAATAAATGACGCAAAGGACGCGATTTTAACTTTACAAAATTACAATAGTGAATTAGAAGATAGGGTAGAAGTAATTACAAAAGAATTAGAATCTTATAAGTCACTTGCGTGTCAAAATAGTAATAATCTATCTGATATAGAAACTTCAGAATCTAATATCTCTAACTCTAATAAGTTAATAGAAGACCTCCAGAGTAGATTGACTGGCACTGTTACTGAAACAAGGCAAAGCATCAAGCTTCTAAATGAGGAAATAGATCAGTTACAAAAAACTAACTTAAAGGTTACTTTGGACTATGAAATGGAAAGATCTTCAAGAAAATTATCAGATGAACGATTGAAATTATTACAAAATACTGTTGATTTAACAAAGTCTGAAAATAAACAACTGCGTAGAAGAACTGAACAATTCCATGATACATTAGTAAAACAAGACGCCAAGACTTCATCTACTATTAAGGAGTATATTGAATGTAAATCTAAGTTATCTGTATTAGAATCCAATTTATCAAATATTAAATCTGAGAAAGAATTGTTGAAAAATTCTGTAAGCTCACTCAAGATTGAACTAGAAAAAGTTGTAGAAGAGAGAAATAACTTCAAGATAATTGTCACACAGTTACAGACTTTACAGACCGAACGTGAATCTATGGCAGTTGATGCTCAAAACTCTTTACAGGAACGAATCGAGGAGTTAAATAAAGACAATGCAAGTATCAATGATAAATTGAATTTAAAATTACAAGAAATTAATACTTTAAAATCTAACGAAACATCTGAAATTCAATGGTATAAGGATAAAATTGATTCATTAAAGGAACAATGTTCAAACTTTAGAAATGAGCTTGATGGAAAGGAATCCAGGATTAAAGAGTTATCATTTGAGATCGAGTCACTAAAACGTAACCTGAGAGATAGTGGAACCTTAGTTCAATCTTACAAAGTTCTGAATAATACTGGGGGAAACGAGGAATTGAAAAAGGACTTAGAGCAAAGTGCTGTTAATTTAACAGAAGCTTATTCACAAATTGAAACCTACAAATCTGAATCCAATTCCTTCCTTGATAAGTTTGAAAAATTACAAAAAGCCTATGACAGACATCAAGAAGAGTATACTAAGAAGATTGATTTGTTAGTTCAACAAAAGAAAGAACTGGAAGAAAATACATCAATTTTGAAACAACAAGTTCTTAACCTTAACAATGAATTAAAACAACAAAAGGAGCTGTCCGATAAAGAAATAATTGAATTAAATAAGAAATTATACGTATCACAGTTTTCAACTGGTAATTTTGATAAACTTACAAACGAATATAAGGATAAGATATCAAAACTTCAAACTGATTTAGAACAACAAACCTCTTATGCTAACAGTACCCAACGTAATTATGAAGATGAGCTAATAAAGCACACAGATGTATCTAAAACAATCAGTCAATTGAGAGAAGATACTTTTAGATATAAAGAGGAGATGGAGGCCCTTACGTTGACTTCTAACTCTATGAAAGAAATTATGAAACAAAAAGAACAAGCTTGGATAGACCAACAGAGTGAATATAATAAACAATCAGAAACTATGAAGCAAAGACTGAATGATTTAACTGTACAAAATAAAATTTTATTTGATCAAGTAGAACTAATCAACTCAAATAACTTGACAGACAATAATCAACAGGACAAGGTTGTGAAACAAAGCAATGACTTAACTAATAGTTTATGTCGTGAGAGGGATATTTTGAATACCAAATTGTCTGTAATCAAACATGAAGAGGCCGGACTCCGTAAAAAAGTGGCCAATATGGAGCTGGAATTAGAGACTGCTCAATTGGAAATTAGTAGCCTAAAAACTAAAGATCTCAACAATTCTAAAACAGATGAACAGCATTCTGAAGTTATGGAACATCTAAACCAATTAGATTTATTGAGAGAAAGTAATATTACATTACGTAATGAGTCTGCGGCAGCTCGTGAAAAGAATGAAAAACTTTCCAAAGAATTACAAAAATTGCAGGAAAAATTATTGCCAATGGAAAATGAGTTAAACGCCTTAAAAAACTTAATAGAAGACAAGGATAAACAAATTGATACAGTTAACACCGAATGCAACCGTTGGAAGCAACATTCACAAGAAATCTTAGAGAAAAAACATATTGTAGACCCAAATGAGTATGAAAAACTAGAAAGAAGCATCGAAGAATATAAAGATCAAAACAAGGAATTAGAAGATAGATTCAATAGATTAAAGAAGCAAGCACATGAAAAATTGTATGAATCTAAACAATTGAACAGTTCATTAAGTGCTGCGATGGAAAAACTGAAGGAATCAAGAGATGATCTAGAGAAATCATTAAATGCTGAACATCAAAAGGTTGCTTCTTTTGAAGATATAATCAACAAGGGTAACCAAAATGACAAACACACGATAGAGAAATTGCAACATGAATTAGATGAAAGCATAATTAAATCAAAGAATATTGAAGAAAAGTTAAATGAAACAATTACTACTTCTAACGTGTTATCTGAACAATTAAATGGCAGAATCGCAAAGTTAACAGGAGAGTTAAACATTTTAAAATCTCAAAACAACAATAACGAGAATGAAGATGAGAAAGCTAAAAACGAAGATATTAGCAAGATTGTAGAATCAATGAAAAAAACTTTCGAGGAAGAAAAAATTCAGTTTATTAAAGAAAAGACAAATGAATTCAATAATAAATTAAATGAAATGAACGGAAGATTACAGTCTATCCTAAGTGAAAAGGAACTAGAGAAAACAGATAGTAGTGCTGATAGTATCGATATAGAGAGTCTCAAACAAAAATGGGAAGAGTCCTATGAGGAGATTGTATTAAAAAGAATCAGTGAGGCCGAGCAAAATTTAAAGAAAAGAATTAGATTACCTACTGAAGAAAAGATAAATAGTATTGTCCAAAAAAAACAGGCAGAATTAGAAGAAGAGTTTAACAAAAGGGTCGAAGATGAAGCTAAATCTCTAATCTTATCTACTGAATCAAATGAAATTCAAGAAAAAGTCAAAGAAGAAGTAAAAAAAGATATGCAAAGTAAATTTGATGAAGATCTACAGAATATAAGAAAAAAATCATTTGAAGAAGGTAAACAGCAAGCTAGCATGAGATCAACTATCCTAGAAAGAAAGATTTCAATGTTGGAGGCACAATTGAAAAAGGTCAATGAACCATCAATTTCTTCTACCAATCCACAACAGACTACTGTTGATGTTAGTACCATAACCCAGAAACCAGATGTTGTCAATGATGAGGGTGTTGTCAATACTACTACAGAAACAATCACTAATGCAAGTACAAACAATAAAACACCGATGCAATTCCCTTTACAATCACCAGATAATAGCAATGGCAATAGCAATGCGTATAAGATGAAACCAAACTTTATTATGCAATCAAGTACATTAAGCTCAGATGGTAATAACGACAATCCATTTACCTTTTCTTCAACTGAGTCATCTGCAAACAAGAGCAGCAGTAGTATTACTATTAATCCTCTCAAGGGTTTACAACCAACATTTTCATTAACGAGCAATAACCCATTGTTGAATTATGAAAAATCGAATGAAGAAGATAATTCGAGTGATGGCCAATCCAAGGAGATATCTGAACAGAGTGCAGATATATCTACTATCAATGTAAATGGAATGGGTAAACGTCTGGCGGAGGAAGAGCTGGAAGATATGGAAAGCAAGAAGTCAAAAAATGAAGATGAAGGACTACAATAGATTATAACTAAATAAATACATTTATATGTGTGCATTATTAGTATATACTATTCTTTAAATATTGGTATTATTTTAAAAGTTTAATGTTAAATGATAGGTCTTTATTATTCAAGAATTTAACATGGATAGTTTGATTCTTCTCAGAAGTAGTCAGTTTGTATAACAGACCATCACAACATACTTCATTCTTGTAATCCATATCGATATTGTTTGCATTGTTTATTATGATATCAAAATCTTCTATCAATGGTTGATATATTATATTTTTATTATTAACGAGTGGATCAGGACAATTTATTTTATTTGAATAACCTTGCATTATATAGTTTCCTAAAGTTTCTTTTGTAACAGAACTAGAGTAGCCAAGAAGATGTAATTGACTTTTGCGTGGATCAGACATAGGAGATGGTAGATAATTTGGTTCTAAATTTGGAGTACTTATTATTGTAAAATAGGCATAACTAAATTTTATATCTTGTAAATCCTTCTGTTGAGGTTTTATCGTCACATCTAAATTCAAATCGTAATTCTTAAATATGTGTTTACTGGCTATTTGAAACTTCTCAACGCCCATTTTGGCATATTTAGCATCATTGCTACAAATATGCAATAGATTTGCATGGAAACCCATAGAGAAAATGATGAAAAAGATAACCGAATCATCGTTTGGTAAAATTACCTTATATAATGGGAAATTAGTTGCCTGTAGGGAGAAAGAAGTTTCCGCATTACAGAATAATTTCAGCGCATCTATTGGACATTTAAGGCCCAAAGAACTAGCAAGTGCATTACCTGTACCCATAGCGATAGGTAAAATGGAAAGATCAGTAACTGGATACACTGACGAGATATTATTTGGCAATGGAAGGTTATTTATTAATTCTGATATACTTGTATCACCAGATATAAACAATATTGTGTAGTTTAGGGTAACATCTAAGGACTTGGCAATTGATGCAATGGATCCAGCTGAAGTTGTTCTTATGTAATTGTGATTGATGCGTAAATTTTGAAATATTGGCTTGATTACTTGTTGATAGATATCATTTTTTTCATTACGTCCTGTCCCTGAATTTATTGAATCAATAATGGTTAAATTTGGGCATGAATGAATGGTGATTGGATGTTGTTCGGTGGGTTTGGATATTAGTTTGAATTCGATATATTTTGAACCCTCCTTCACTATGTCAACGCTAAAGGACTGGTTTCCAGTATCGACTAAATGCTTTTGAATTGATTCGAAGACCATAATAGTAGAAGCAACAATACAATAATTATATATATGTGATAGTATATATGACTTAAAGAATATCTTCAAATATTTAATGGATAAGAATAAGTAGTATAATAAGATAACCTAACTTTATTCTGTCCCTTTAAAAGCCAAACCTCTGATTCTCATCGCTTTTTTCCAAGTTTCCACCATTTTCAGTTTTTCATGTTGAGACAGTTTCAGATGAATTTTCACAGTGTTGTCCACTATAGAGATAGCAATAGTGGCATGCTATGAGAGAGACATAGTCAATGAGTCACCTAAAACAACTATACGCATGCATATATAACACCCAAATATAGGTAGATGTCAATTACCAGGAAAAATCAATTAGAAATGAGCCTAGATCACGTACTGTATGTATAATTGCCTACATCATTTTAATAACACGATTCTCAATATCAGTATGGTCTTTCATAAATAACAGAAATACTAACATCAAACACATTACACTGGTTCAAGATAGAAACGTAGAGATACCGTTTGAAGATGCCAAACAGGCCAACATCGCCAAGAAAGTCTTAGTGCCGGACCCGATCTTAAGACCGCAGGATTTCCAAGTGAACTATAACACGAATGACAACAAACTAGTGATAGACTTCAAAGCCATCGATGACCGAGTCCTCCGAGTAGGTGTCAGCAACGTTCTAGATAGTGTCAAGACCATCATAGAGACTATCGATGAGCTTGCCTAACCTCTCCTCTGTACACTATTATACTTCCTATATATTAGATTTGTATGTAATTTGTGTAGCCCTAATTTCATGATCTAGAATTTGCAACATTTTTTCTCCAAATTTCTCCAACCCTATATTTTCTCCAACCCAGACCCTAATCATTTTCCTGTTTTCCAGAAACTTGCGTAAAAAAAATACATTTCTCGACCATTCATGACCAGACCCTAATATTTTTCAAACCCCGGTGGCAGCTTTGCCCGCATGGCTCAAACAAACCCTAACTTCGACCGTGCGGAACGAAACCAGGGGTCAACCCCGTAAAACACCTCGGTTGGAAACATTTTTCTTGTTTTGAGGACAAATTTTTCTTTTTCTCTGTTTGTTGGTGGATTGCGAAACCGCTCAAACCAAACAAAGTTTTGCAAAGAAAGGGAATCTTAAACAACAAAATAAACAGAAAACAAGAAAAAAACAACTTGGGGTCAAAGTGTTGATAACAGGTGATTACAATCTTAACACTCTATAAGAAGATATCTAATTAAAGCCTATTGTAATTAATTACACTGCATTAAACACAGACTCATAAACTTGTATTCCTCCTGTATTTAATCGTTAGAATCAAGGGCCTGCCTGTTATATTATTCAAACTGCTAGGTGTATACTTTATTTTCCAATATCAAACGACGGTCAGATACACATAATATTCCCTTTGATCTCTTCAGCGGACAAGTGTGCAACACCAATATATTGAAGCATCGTTAGACAATTGACACTCTGTTTGATTTCTTTCCTTTTAAAAGCTCTCTATCCTTTTTTAATAGTCAGCCAGAAAGGTCATACCGCATTCTCAAGTAATTAGATAACCCCCACCCTTTTTGCCCACACTCACTAAAACAACAAATAGACAAAAGCACAAACGAGATAAGTATCAAGAAGAAGAAGAAGAAGAACTAGGTAAATATGCCAGAATTGTCCATACATAATATAATAAATTTCACAACTGATACTCAACAACATTTTTTAACCAAAACAATGAACCCGGCAAACCATAATCCAATTCAATCACCAAACAATATTGATCCATTTAATACCTCATCACAACTAAATAGTAATAGTAATAGCAGTAGCAACGATAATATAAAGAAAATCATTATTAATAACACTACAAATAATCCTGTTATTCAAAATCCTACCGCAATAATAGGTAACGCTACACGTCTAAAGAGACAACTCTCTCTTTCAAAATCAAATAGTTACGTGAACTCAAGCAATAATAACAGTATTAATAGCAGCAATACCAAAAGACGAATAACCAAACAGGATACTATAAACGCAACAAATTTTATCGATCATCTTACCAACGATCAAATCAACAACAATAATAATATGATCAATTCAACTGCCGCTACTGTAGTAAACTCAAATGCAAATTCAGTCGCAACACCATCAAAAGTATCTATGGCAGGCAAACAGAGCACCACTAGAAAATTAATTGCTATTACTCCGACGCCGCAGCCATCATATATAGTCTCTGATCCCCCACAATCCCCATTCTATTTTATCAATAATCCAGATCAAATTCCAGCAATAAATTATAACACATCTGGGGGTAGTACTACTTATGCTGGTGTTTCTACCAAAAATGGTAATACTATTACTACTACTGCTAATAACAATAGTGCAAATGTTAGTCCTAATAACACAGATAATCACACTGTTTCACCACTAGAGAATAACCAGCCCATGCAACAACAACAGTTACCACAACCGAAAAATATATTTGAGCATAACAGTAAGCCACAGAATATAAAGGATATCAATCATCAGTTTACACAATCTTCAAATACAAACGAAACATCTAATGCAAGTAATGATAACAACGATAACCAAGAAACCAACAACAACATTAATGATAATAATAATAATAATAATAATAATAATAATAATAATAATAATAATAATAATAATAATAATAATAATAATAATAATAATAATAATAATAATAATAACACTAATATATCTGAACAAAGAAATGATAACAACAATAATATTAATAATTCAAATAAAGACGACATTGCAAATAATGATAACAACAATCCTCAAGATCCTCCTCCTCCGCCTCCTAACAATAACAACAACACAGCCAACTGCAACAAAAAATCAAGTCAAGCGTTGGTCCAAAAACTACAAGATATTTACAAATTAATAGTCAAACAAGAAATTGAATTACAAGAACGTTGTACACAACTGACTACTTCTCAAACAACGGAGTTAAAAAACCTATGGGCAATTTATAGAATTAACACAGACCTAATTAATAATTACACAACGTTCATAACAACTGCATTATTACCATCACAAACACAACAAGATTTGCTTATCGGTGAGGAAATCATTGAAATTTATAGAATAGAGAGAAGATTATGGGTTTACGGGACAATTACATTCCTAGATGTCCTAAAAAATTTCTCAAATTTCATGGATCCAGAAGTATGTTCACAATTCATAACACATGTATTTATTTCACTATCGACTATGCTAATAGATATTCCTGCAAAACACTCTATTTCATGGCTCCAAAGGTTAGGTGATTTATCAAGAATGGCTATCGCATTGTATCCATCAGGTTTTATTGATTGGAAATTAAGTGCTGAGTATTGGTACATGGAAGCCATGAAATTCACATACAGTCATGGTAAATTATATTATCACATGTCCACAGTACAACAAAACACACTAGAGGCATTTGTAAACTTGGGAAAATCTGTGTTTTGTCAGGACACATTCACGCCTTCACAACAATATATGCAATTAGTCATTGACAACATATACCAAAGGACTTTTGTTGATAGGACCAATAACGGATCGATTAGAAACTCAGATTTAATTGACTACTTAAAGCATAGTGAAGTCATGTTATTACCTAGTTTCCTAGAAAATGCTGATTTGCAACAAGTCGTACTAAATTATTTCCAAGATCGGTTTGGTGTTGATTTCAATGATAACAATATCTTTGAAACACAGGATATGTTCTTCCAAATTCCAACTTCGTTAAGGTTTTTCTTTCGACATGCACCAGCTTTTGCTGAGTCACATATTTTACAATTGGTTGGGTTTGGTAATCCAAAGAATCCATTTGCATTATTATTCGACCTGCCAAAATTCTTGAAAGAAAGAAAAGATAAAAAGGAAAGAAATAAGACCAAATTATCAAATAATAACAATCCTGGCAATAATACTAATACTAACAATAACGCTAACGGTGTTACTATTCCTTCTAACGAATCCATCTCAGGAACAACACCAGGGGCTACATATGATAATAACCCATTGGATGAGATGAACCAAGGGGCTGAAGAATCCTCCGAAACCCAGCTTTCTATCTTTGAATATTTTGATAATATCGATTCACTAAGATTACCAATAACAAATCCAGATATTTATATTTGGATTAAGTCACTGGATCATATAAATTTAACATCATTAAAATGTAGTGTAATTGTCCTAAAAAAGTTTTTGCATGGTCCATTCCTGATTGCCCTACCACATTTATTACCTTGGGCATATTTCATCCTTGCAATATTAATTAAAGTCCAAAGGGATTACCAGAATGATTTGAACAGTTCAAGATTTTGGAGAATATTATTAAAGAGAATAATGCCATGGGATACCATTACAAGTTTTTTGAATGTTTTAATTGCATACACATTGGATAATTTTAACCAATCTAAAATAATCAATGAATTATGTAATGAATACTCACAGTTTGAAAAATTCGATGATCTTTTAAACTATTTTAATGAAAATGAAGAATTACCAGAAATTTGGAAATGCTGGGGTACGTTGTGGTTTGATGTTCTAAGCGACAAAGCTGCTTTAGATGCCGATAGTTATAAAGGATTCGGTATCAAAGATCACCTCTTTTTAGATTTCCCAATTGACGGAATTGATTTTGACCAATATGATGAAAATAGTGAAAAGTTTTGGAAAAGAGCTATAAGGTTAATCTTTTTGTTCAAGGGTATTGCTGAAAACTTTGATGTTGGATTGAAAGTTAATACAAACATCTCAGTTAATTGTAATAGAAGTAGTGATACGGTTAACCCACACCATTTCCTAAAATCATTTGTGTTTAAGATGAAACCATATAGCGAACCAACATCGACTAAATTTAATGAATTAATCCCATTATGCGAAGAAATCAGTGATATTAATTCAAATTTTGATGCTCCTCCAGGGTTAAGTGTCAATAAAGGTGAAAATATATTTGAATATATTGGTTATAAAAAATTGGGCCCAAATAGTCGTTCGTTCGACAAGAATGGTGATTTAATAAGCACATCATTATATACATCGTGGGTGATCAAGAATAATGAGAACAGTACTAATAATAGCAGCATCCGTAATAATATTGCTACTACTTCTAATAACAATAACAGTACCAATAATAGCATGATTAATAATGGTAATAATGATAATAGTGAAATGGAAACATCCAATACAAACATTAATCCATATACTGATAGCAATAATTCAACTGCTCTTGTTAAAGAGAATAATGTTCTAGATGAGGAGGATGTGTATTTCAATAAGTATGTGACACCTGATTATTCGTTTAATAATAATAACAATAATAGAAGCGTTATGAACGATCCAAATTTACCTTTAAGTAATGTTAATGATGAGATTAATAAGGACGTTACATATTTTGTATTTGATGCAACATCATGGTTAAGACATTTTGCACATATTTACAAGTTATCGACGAATCGTGTTTTGAAATTTGCAGTCTGTTTAACTACTTTCCAAGAATTGAGATTTTTAAGAAAATCCAAGGATGAAAATGTTGTCGAAGCTGCTGCAAGAGCAATTATCATAATGAGACAATTATACAGTGAAGGGAAATTGCTACCATTAAGGTTTACTGGTAACATTGCTAATGATATCGAAGAGCATTTGGAAGTTGAAGAACAAATCACATGGAGATCCCACGTCGACGAATTTGTGATCGAAGCTGTAATGAAGGCACAAAATAAATTCAAAGAAAATTACAATGTCAGTATTGCAAATAATTTCAATTTTGTTGTGCTAGTTACAGATGACTCCAGCATGACTACAAAGGCAAAAGGTCAGAATATCAAGACATTCAACACGCATTTCATTTTTTCAATATGTAGAATGATTGGTAAGAAACAGAAAATTTGCACAAATTAATGATAAGATATAGCATATAACATGAAGCATGTATACTCTATATAGTATGTATATATATATATATATATATATATATATATTTATCTATTTTTAAAAATTATTAGTTTATATTTATTATTTTTGATAGTATCAAACCTTGCAATTCCCGATGCCGGATGTAGGAAATGCGATACACCACGATGCGATACAATGTGTTTCGGTGCGCGTATCCTTAACTATACCATTCATCCAATATAAGTAAATAGAGATAAAAGTTCTACAAGCTTTAGAATTAGGAACTTTTAGGTGGCATGTTCAATTTACCAGTAACCATAATAACAAAATTTGGTACTGTTCTGTTACTATGGAGAAAAAAGCACAATAAAGACTAAATTTTAGTCTATTGACGTAGCAAATGCAAAAGCACAAAGTTTGACTCCAGGACATGTTCAATTCTCCTTGACAGTTTTTTAGTTTCATTGTATACAATTATTATGGTTATATTAACTTATACTTTACCGTTAGTCGGGATTCGGAACACATCGGAGTTGGTTCATGATGAGAAAGATGTTTTATTATGGTGGTCCATCGGAAAATATCGGAAACGTTACTGCTCCAACACACAATGCTATTCTATTCTCGTCTAATGTGCCCAGCAATGAAATGCCATTCATCCGGGTTCTCAACAGAAAATCTCGGAGTTTTTGTGGTCTCTGTGCTAAGGGCATGTGCATATGCAAGAACGGAAGAACGGGATTCTTATTTTCCCCGCGTCGCTGCCCCTAAGACAGCAAATCTTCCCGAGGAAGACACGGCTTGACCTCCATTCATCCATTTTTAATGGTGTTCTCCTCTGCACATTTCGGATGAATGGAATACAAACACCATAAAACAAATAAAACAAGATGTGCGAAATTCGGCAATGCCGCACACAGGGAGTAAGTAATTCATTGCCGCCCACGTCCCACTCCACGTCTCAAGCACACGAAAAACAGTTTTTGTGGTGTGTAGGAAGTAACCAGTGTAATAATAGCAACAAATTCAATGCCTTCCCATTTAACCCGGAGATATCCAACGTAGACATACACAGAAAAACCGTAGGATGGAGGCTATGGTTTGTAGTGTAATAGTATGTATGTAGTGGGAGGTAAGTTGGAAAATGGAGGTTTTATTGGTTAGCTGGGCGGCAAAATAGGTACAAATTTTTATATAAATACAACCACAATTTGGGAGAAATTTAAAGAAAGAAACTTCAATTCTCTTCCATTCTATCTTACTTTTATGGATATTCAATAAAACCAGTATCAGTTCAGTCTTATGAAATAGAAAGCTAATTGCAAACGTATATACAAACACAAACAAAAACAAAAATAACATAATAAACCATGTCTCCTTCAAAAATGAATACAAAATTAACCGACATTAACTCTGTTGAACAAAAAATTAGAGAAGAATTAGGTCTAAGTACTGATGTCACAACCATTAGACGTAATGCCCCAGCTTCTGTGCTTTACGAAGATGCTTTACGTGAAAACAAGACCGCTCTTGCTTCATCTGGTGCTTTGATCGCTTACTCTGGTGAAAAGACTGGTAGATCTCCAAAGGACAAACGTATTGTCGAAGAAGAAACCTCAAAGGATGAAATTTGGTGGGGTCCAGTCAATAAGCCATGTTCTGAAAGGACTTGGTTAATTAACCGTGAAAGAGCTGCTGATTACTTAAGAACAAGAGACCACATTTACATTGTAGACGCTTACGCAGGTTGGGATCCAGCATACAGAATTAAGGTCCGTGTCGTCTGTGCTAGAGCTTACCATGCTTTGTTTATGACAAATATGTTGATTAGACCTTCAAAGGAAGAATTAGAGAACTTTGGTGAACCAGACTTTACCATTTGGAATGCAGGTCAATTCCCAGCAAACAAACTAACTAAAGATATGTCTTCAAAGACAACAATCGAAATTAATTTCAAGGCTATGGAAATGGTTATTCTAGGTACCGAATATGCTGGTGAAATGAAGAAGGGTATCTTCTCCGTTATGTTCTACTTAATGCCTGTACACCACAAGGTTCTAACTTTACATTCCTCCGCTAACCAAGGTATCCAAAACAGCGATGTTACTTTGTTCTTTGGTCTAAGTGGTACTGGTAAAACAACCTTATCCGCAGACCCACATAGATTATTAATTGGTGATGATGAACATTGTTGGTCAGACCAAGGTGTCTTTAACATCGAAGGTGGTTGTTACGCAAAATGTATTAATTTATCCGAAGAAAAGGAACCTGAAATCTTTAATGCCATTAAGTTCGGTTCTGTCTTGGAAAATGTCATTTACGATCAAAATTCTCGTGTAGTTGATTACGATGATTCTTCGATTACCGAAAACACTAGATGTGCTTACCCAATTGATTACATTCCAAGTGCAAAGATTCCATGTTTTGCTAACTCTCACCCAAAAAATATCATCTTACTAACATGTGATGCATCAGGTGTCTTACCACCAGTCTCAAAGTTAACTCCAGAACAAGTTATGTACCATTTCATTTCTGGTTACACTTCCAAGATGGCTGGTACCGAAGAAGGTGTCACTGAACCAGAACCAACTTTCTCATCCTGTTTCGGTCAACCATTCTTAACATTACACCCAATGAGATACGCAACTATGCTAGCAGAAAAAATGTCAAAACACCAAGCTAACGCTTGGTTAATTAACACTGGTTGGACCGGTTCTTCATATGTTTCTGGTGGTAAGCGTTGTCCATTAAAGTACACTAGAGCTATTCTTGATTCCATTCATGATGGCAGTTTAGCAACTGAACAATACGAAAACTTACCAATCTTCAACTTACAAGTTCCAACAAGTGTTAAGAATGTTCCATGTGAATTATTAAACCCAGCAAGGAACTGGTCACAAGGTGAAGCAAAATACAATTCTGCAACTACACGTTTAGCAAGTCTGTTTGTTAACAACTTCAAGACTTATGAAGATAAAGCAACTCCTGAGGTCTTAGTGGCTGGTCCACAAATCTAAGATATTTTTCAGAGCTTATCGAGAAACAAAAAACATTTCAACTATTTATCTTTTACAATAACAGTTTCAATGAATTATTATTCACATTCAATTTATATTCCATTTTATACGTAAATATTAATTTTAAATAACATAATTTTGTTTGTCTTTACATTTCTTTTATGTATGTTTTCTTCTTATTCTTTGATTGGTTACTTTCGGTGTCGTTATTAACTAAAACATATTCAACGTTACTATTTGAAATTCACAACAAAGGGATAACAAACAGCTGGTGTATTTTATATTATGTAAAACTGGCACTGTATTATAATATTGTCACAATTGAAGCACCATAAGTCATAAAATTTAAATATTAAACTAAATTATTATGACATTTGGGAGAAATCGGTAATGTTAAATATATTTTATATGGTTAACCCGGTATTCTTATCTGTATTTCATCCACAAATATTAAAAAATCAGCTAGTTTGCAAAACACAAAACTCTTGTACTTAAGGGATTTATTATAATCAAATTATCTGGACTTCAGTTACTTGTTGACATCAATTAATTCTCATTTGTTTCCTGTTTTAATAATAGTATTCCAAATTACATGCTGCTTTATATTAGATATTTCACTGAATAGTTCCACATCATTCAATTTTCATTACTGAAAAATTGCTCATTTCATTTTTGGCTATCATCGAGCATATACAGTTGATTCTTCTATTCTCTTTTTCTAGCAAGTATATCCATATATCTCCTACTCACCAGCTATTAGTCACACTTAAAGTAAACAGTTTGCCAAGTTACATTACAGTCTTATAACTAACAGCACGTGATTAAATCATACATAGTTTTTCTCGGAAATAATAAAAAAAACATCATAAGTCTATAAAATTTTATTGAAAAATACGAACATACATATTGGCTAAGCATACCGATGAGTATCCTGTTTAGAAGGTAGCAAGAACGATAACGTATTTCTAATCTAACCCAGAACAAACCCATTATAACCATTGGTGGTTTCTATAACAAAAAGTATTATAACTTTCGTTTGACTGATACACGAGGATTCATTCTTTGTCCAGAAACTAGTTAATTGTGTTTTCAATAACAATTAGCTGTAACTATATCCAAAGTTGAAAATATTATACATATATACATATAATAGTATAGGAAATATTTTCAAACTCTAGTTAGCTTATCACTGTTTCCACGAAACGACATTTAGTTTATAGTCATCCACATCCCCCTTTAATAATGGCAGAATCTGTTAAAAAGCCAAGAAGGCCAAGAAACAAAAAAGTTACTACATTTGATTTGCTAGATATAACAGAATCTCTAGGATACCAGACCCACCGAAAAGCAGGTCGTAATTCATGGTCCAAGGAAGAAGATAAAGAACTAAAATTCCTATTTAATGATATGCTTAAAAAAATTGAATATGTCAATGGTATTGCTGATATCAAGACAATCCAAGAATCTATCGAGGTGTCCAAAAAAATTCCATGGGAAGAATTAGCTGAGAATTTTTCAAATAAATTAAGAAACGCCAAGGATCTAAGAAAACGTTGGACTGGCTCATTAGATCCAAATTTGAAAAAAGGTAGATGGACAGCGGATGAGGATGAATTATTAATAAAAGCTTATGAAAAGCATGGCGCTCATTGGTTAAGTGTTTCTTTAGATATCACAGGAAGAACGGAAGATCAATGTGCAAAGAGATATATCGAAGTACTAGGACCTAGTAGCAAAGGTAGATTAAGAGAATGGAGTTTAGAAGAAGATTTATTATTGATTAGCAAAGTCAAATCGTACGGTACGAAATGGAGAAAAATATCTGCTGAGATGGAGTTTAGACCAAGTTTAACGTGTAGAAATAGATGGAGAAAGATTATCACAATGGTAGTAAGGAAGCAAGCCAATGAAGAAATTACCAAAGCTGTAAAAGAAAATAAAAACATTGATCTGGAAAGTGGGTCCCTTCGTTCAAATTTATCAGTAAATAGTAGCATAGATCAAAACGGTGTAGACATGGATAATAGTAACCTCCATAACTCTGAAACCAGTATAAAAACGCCATCGGAAAACACCACCAAGGACTTAAATACTGCCAATACACCAAATGATTTACAGAAGAGTAATAGTGTGTTATCTGAAATAAATCATGAACTATCTCAGATAAGGCCTCATCTACCACCTATCCATGAAAACAACAACGGGAATATTAATAAAAATTATTCAATCTTCGACATTAAACAACTACCTCCTATTAAAGACCTTTCGCCATCTCCAGGAATATTAGCAAAGATAAATCAACCAAATATTAGCAATAGTCGTACGGAATCCCAAACTCAGTTAGAATCATATACTCTATCACCATTGATGAAGGCTCATGAGTTTTTATCAGGCACCCCGACACCAGATAGTTCGCTGTTACGCCTAACAGCAGCAATTCACCATAAACAGAACAATCCATCACACATATTGAAACCGCTAGATAATCTCTTGATGAGTCGCGGAAATTCTAAAGAAGAAAACAGAAATCTAATAAACAGTGATCATAATCCGATCTCAAAAGATAGCCCAAATACCGAACACCAAAATAATATACAGTTTCATAAATCATCGGTTTTGCCTGCCCACACACAAACTGAGTGGAAATTTACACTAAAGGATGGTCAAGGTTTGTCGATATCAAATGGCAGTATTAACACAAGCGAATTAGTAAAGGAATTGATCGAACAAGCAAATAAATATTCACTCAAGATATCAATTCATCAGCATATTCATAACCATTATGATTCAAGTTCAAACCTACGTCAAAATATATTCCATAAATCAAAATCCGTGGAAAACTTCCCACCAAATTTTAATAAGCAAAGTGCAATGTCAAAACCATCAATGTCTGCGAATAATTCACCATCTGCATTTAGCGATAGCTATAATTTTTTGTCAACTGATAATATGAAAATTGAAAAAGTCTCTAATGGTTCTCATAAGATGCACATCACTAATTCTAATGGTAAAAATTTTACCAATACTTATGATCATCATTTTTCAGATATGGATAACGGATTTTTATCGGGACCAACTTTGACTACATCAAGAGCACCAAAGGAATCAACAAATAATAATTATAATTATAACACACTGGAATTTGGTACCCGAACAGGTATTGATTCAAATCAAGATATTAAGACTATCAATAATGATTACAACTTATTTTACCCACAGCATCTACATCATAATACTGATGCGCTACCTACAACAAATCATAGTATTACAACCGGAATGACATCGGTGAGCAGAACTGCATCACCAAGTATTTACCATCCCAACTCCATGGCATCCACTACTGTATCAACCCAAATGTCAAATTCTTATACCGGACCTCAACTAGAAGAGCCAGCGAACAAATCAATTGATAAACCTTCAACGATGAGCCCCACTAATTTACGTAATAACATTACAAGAGTACCATCGTCTACTGAAGACTATAACCAAAACAATGCAGGTAATACAGTAACGTCAGTTGAAACATATAGCAGTAATGAAACAGCAGCTACACATAACAGTGAACTATCGGATATTGGACCGAATAGAATATCTCATTTTAACTACTTACCTGCTACTATTAGACCCCAATTAGAATCGTCAGATAATATAAGACCTGCAGATCTTACTAACATATTGAACGTATCGCCCCTATCTTCTTCCATGCGCAGTAATGGGAAACGGAATGGAGCTTCACCATCCTCTAATTCTTCAAGAATTAGTAAGCACAATCACCAACATCATCATCACCATCATCATAATGGGAAAAAAAGAATTAGCAAAAGCAAGAGAGATATTATGGAAGAAGACATCGATAAAAATGGTAGTGAAATAAGAAGGGTTCCGTCGTATTCGTCTACTGAAGATGGTGTAGATTTTTGGGAAAGTTTGAGGTCTTTGGCAAGGAATGAAAATCCTGATACGAATATTGAAGTTGAGCATGAACCCCAGAGGGTTAGAAGTAACACAGATTGTAACAATAATAATTATGAAATTTTTCTTGATTTGATAAATGCCAATGATGTTGATGACGATGTGTTGATAAAAGAATATGAAATGGAATAATAATATATATGTAATTTTAATAAATAATTATGAATAATATTGCATCTTTTTTAAAAACATGAAATAATTTGATATAAAGTAAAATTATGTATAATTAAATACATATATATGTGTGTATATGTGAGAATAACCCTCTAAATAATAAAAATTCGGGTTAGGTTGGCCTTATAGAATCGATAAAATTTCTTCTATTTTCTGTGTAATTTGTAAATTCGTTTTCATATTGATCTTCTTCTGTGATTTCATTATTGTTCTTAACATTATAGTTATTTTGTAATTTATAAACACTCGTATCTTCGAATTCTTTATTTACAGTAGTGTCTCCTTGACTGTTGATTTCATTAGGAATATTACCGACAATGGAATTTGTCGTTGAATGGAAATCGAAATCTGATTTTTCAGTTGTTGGTGTAGCAAAGATATTTTGTTGTTGCTTTAAATGACTAGAATTAATTCCGCTATTATTATTAGTCGGTGTATTTAGCTTTAAATGGTTTATTGAATTCATTGATGAATTACGCGTATGAAATGATGAGTTGGAGAACTTGTTGGTTGATGGTGTTACAAATATGTTCGTATATGAGTTTGAATTGTTTATATTTAGTGATGACGATGTATTTGCCATCGTTGGACGTCTAGGGTAATAAGACCCTAAATCTAGGTCACTGTTTTGAATATTTTTCAATAAGTAGTTTTCACTACTATTTGTTGAATTCTCATTCACTGGTATTATTGTTAGATCATTTGAACTATCATTGATTACATCGGTACTATTCACCACCGGCACCATTTGGTCGTAAACACTAACTAATCTTGCGGGTTTTAAAATATTTAGTTGTTGTTGTTGAGAAGAGCCGGATAAGGAAGTCATTGAGCTGTTTACGTTATTGTTGTTCAATATTGTACTACTGTTATTATCGGAAACAGTCTGCATTAGATTTGATTGAGAGGTTACTCGTATTTGCATTGAATTTATCCTTTTACGATATGCAGGTACATATGCAAAACTGTTTGGATTTTTCAAATTTTTTTGTTTGTTATCATTTTGGTCACCAATATCACTATCCATGGCATCGATTGATGTATCATCTCGTTTTAGGGCATGTATGTTATCGAAACTGATAATTTCACTAGTACCATAAATTTCGTGTTCTAATTCCTTATCGTGTTCTAATTCCTTCTTGAACCTTCTTTGAAGTCTTGCCCAAAAGATAAACGCAATGACAACACCGACACCTATTGGAATACCAACAGCACAACCAACGGCAATAGAAACGGTACCCATATTAAAAAATAAATTTAGCTTTTATGCTTTAACGATAAATAAACTTGCAAATGAATAGACGGACAAGAAAGTATATTATTAACAGGTTATATCAATTGTCACGTAAAGGTATGTATCTGTATTATAGAATAAATTAGGCTATACAATTATCACAAGGTATGCCTATTCTGTCAAAGGTGCTGAACTGGTGTATGATTCGTTTCAAGAGTCTTGTTTACCGTACAATCACTTGTTATTATTTCGTTTTGTTTTGATCTGAAATTTTCATTTTCCAATCGGGAAAAAAAAAAGAAACCAAAAATCCCCGCCTACAAACCCTAGGGATTAGAATATAAGGAAGTAGGGCATATGCTTTATAATAAGGCATGATAATGGTTAATTTGTGAAACAAAACGACCCTTTTGTGGGGTTTATTATTCTTGTTGGTTCATCTGGATTTGGGAAGGTATCAGTTTTAATAAAAAACCAATCGTGAGCTCTCTGACTCTCATTATATTTTTAAATTGTTAGTGAGAGGTAAGATATCAGTCATATGTTTCACTTTGGATATAATAAATAAAGCCCAGGTCATCTCTAGGATCTAGCACTAAGACCGACCATTGGTAAAATACCCTTACCACTCAGCAAACCTTTTTACGCACTAAATGGAACAATCAATACATTGCTTCTTCCAGTGCGTAAATCGCATTTTGCTCCAAATTTTTCGTTGGGGAACATGTATTCGTTACCCTGACACTGCTGACTATTATAAATTTCCCGGATTTAATAGAACTCCGAAACTCAAGGCTGACGTTTGACATGTTGATATTTGTTGGAGTAAAAGGTGTAGAAACCTGATGATTAAAACTTTGGAAAACATATAAATAGATGCCATATTGCTAAATGTAATTTTTTGTTTATCTCGTTTCCATTCAGTTATATTCAAAGAAATTATCATAAACAAAATATAAGAAAATACTCCCAAACTCGCAAATTCCAACATGTCAGAAAGATTACAAAGCATTAAAAGTCATCTATCCTCGACCAGTAACCAAACAGCCAACACTATTAGAAGTGAAAAGAAACCGGATGATATTGTCATAGTCTCTACCTATAGATCTGCTATCGCAAAAGGGTTTAAAGGTTCATTTAAGGACATAAAATCCGATTATATGTTGCAAAAATTTCTTTTACAATTAATAGATACTTTCCCAGAAAATCTGAAGAATAATTTGGAATCGGTCGATGAAATCACTTGTGGTAACGTTCTAAATCTAGGTGCAGGTGCTACAGAACATAGAGCCGCATGTTTAGCTGCTGGGTTTCCTTATCAGACATCTTTCAATGCGTTAAATAGACAATGCTCTTCGGGGCTCACTGCTGTTAATGATATTGCAAATAAGATTAAGGCAGGACAAATCGATATGGGGCTTGCAATCGGTGTTGAATCAATGTCTAAAAATTATAAAAGCGTCAAGCCAATGGATGCAATTTCTGAGGAAACAATGAACAATAAAAACGCAAAAAAATGTTTAATTCCTATGGGCTTGACAAATGAATTAGTCGCTAAAAATTTCAAAATTACAAGAGAAGAACAGGATGTTTTCAGTGCAAAGTCATATAATAAAGCATATGATGCGGTACAAAATGGAAAATTTAAAGATGAAATCTTACCAATTAGATTACCAGATGGTAGAGTTATTGACACCGATGAAGGTCCAAGGGAAAATGTCACATCAGAATCTTTAAGTAAACTAAAACCTGCATTTATAAAAGACCCATCTAAGAACGGTTCAACAACGGCTGGTAATGCATCTCAGATCTCAGATGGTGTGGCCGCTACATTATTAACACGCAGATCAGTAGCTGAAGCCATGAATTTGCCAATTGTAGGCAAGTATGTGGCATTCCAAGTCATTGGTGTACCGCCCGAAATTATGGGTGTTGGTCCAGCTTTTGCCATTCCGAAACTATTGAACAAGATTAATCTTACAATCGATGATATTGATATATTTGAAATCAATGAAGCATTTGCAGCACAATGCCTCTTCTGTATCAAGAAACTAAATATTGATGAAAGGAAAGTCAATCCAAATGGTGGTGCAATCGCTTTGGGGCACCCATTGGGTTGCACTGGTGCAAGACAAGTAGCAACAATAATGAGAGAATTAAAGCCAGGTCAAATTGGTGTCACTAGTATGTGTATTGGTACTGGAATGGGTGCAGCAGCGGCATTTGTGAAAGAGTAAATATAATATTTTATATTTCTTAATTTCTAAACAAAATAAATATATATCTTTTATAGTGAATTCATTGTAATTAATTTTATTTTATTTTGTTGTGCATTTATTGATAATTTATTATTTATGTTTT